>BEXV01001509.1:24997-43213 GCA_003118195.1 Hemicentrotus pulcherrimus
TTTCCCTTTCTTTGTAGTTCAGTCCTTTGCATTTGATAAATTGATAGGAGGTACTCCCTTTCTGATTTTGGTCCAATAGAATCCGCGTTTATTTGTATCATTTACTTTACGAAAATCATTGCAAATGTTAAACATATGTGAAATATTAAACAACAATTCTGAATCCTAAAGTCAAATGCCATGGGTTATAGTATGGGAGGTTGTTATCCTAAAACAGATCTGGAGCACTCATTTGGTCAAAATTAAAACGTCACTTAGCACTAGTCCAAAAAGAATTCAGCAAATTCCTTCGAGGACTGACTTTGAATAAACATACAACAGAGTTTCTCAAAGTACGCTGTTGACTTTATGTGGCAACTCTTAATTAACATCGTAAATAATCTTTTTTCTTTCGTAGAGCGACCATCTGTCTGGGTTGCTGGGCAACATGGATGGTGACCCTAGCAACGACCTAGTGAGAAGAGACGATTACAACCCTCTCGATGACCCGACCGATGAAGAGATATTCCAGTTTGGTCAAACATGTAAGATTTTAGATTGCATTCAATCGAACAATCGTGTAATTTTTTGATCACGATTTTGATGGAAACCCTGACATAAAAGTATTGATGTTGTCAGTAATATACCAATGGATATAATTATGTAGACCCCTTTAGACATCAAAAGCTAGACAACTTAAAAGATATTCGAGAGAGAGGAAGAGAGAGAGAGAGAGAGAGGAAGACAACGTTTAAAAGGCTGATATTTTCTTTTCCTTTACGGTGTGAAATCCTCGAATGTAAAGATTAATAACAGCATTTTTTTTCAATATTTGGCAAAGTTTCGGGATTTAACAGGGTTGATTGTTAACAGTGTTTATACTAAAAACAATGAAAATCAAAGAGCACTCAAATTAATGGGACACGTTTCAGCAAGAAGGGTCCTCCTCCATGCTCGTACTAAATTTTACAACAGAATTTAACCGTATGCATACAAACTGTCTGATTACAAGGAACGTTGATTCATCAGATTATGAAAGCTTGGGTATATGTCTTTAATTGTAAAATAGGGTAGAGGACTTGTCTGGTAAAGGATCTAAATAAACACTGTTGTCCACTTGGATCCTCGACCAATAAAGCCCAGACATTGATATCATGGGGATCTATCACTTTGTTTTTCAACCTTTCAGGGGAGATCGAAACCGACTACAGCCTTTTCCGTTATGTGTCCGGCCTCACCCACGCCGATTACCACAACTCGACCTTCGTACCTCTTATGAACGTCAACCTCCCGACACTTTACCCAGCCTGTAACGACGTCAGCCAGTGTCTGTTCGACTACGAGGTGTCTAACGATGATGTAGAGCTGGCCATGGCTACACTGGGTGCCTTCGAAGCCTTCGAGAGCAGCTCTGAAAATATTAGGAAAAGTGAGTGGATATCTTTTGAAATATGCAAGGAAGTGTAGTGCGACTGCACAAAGACATCAAATCTTACATTTTAAGTAATGGGAGATGAACTTGAAATCGCACGGTGTCTCTCTAAATGCGACGTGTCCAACGAAGACCACGACAGTTTTAGCCCTGTAAAAGACTAAATAGGAAATCGAAATATGTCTAACGAAGTGTCATTTATACCTAGTACAACCATTCTCTTGTGGCATTTCTATGAATTGCAGTCTTTTCTTCCTCTCCCACAGTTGACACGTGTCCAAATTCGATTACCCCCTACAACGTCACTCAGACGAGACCCGTCAGATTCGAAAAAATACTTGGAAACGATCCAAACGTAATCCGCAACTTTAGCCTTCATTGTAGAAAATGTAAAGATGAAAAACCTATTTTATATCTGTTTTGTTGTTGTAGCTTTTTTATTGATTACGTTTGCTTTTTCCCCAGTCGACGCATGTCCAAGTCAAATTACACCCTATAATGGTACGAAGACGTACACTTCAGATTCGAATAGATACTTCAAGGACGCCGAGGTCTCCTTCACCTGTGACGAGGGCTTGATTATGGTCGGGTCATCCTACAAGCGATGTGCGTACAATGCAGAGGAGGGAAGCTTGATGTGGACCGGATCAACAGGCGACAACGAATGCATTGGTAAGAGTGATTAGCGCATGACGATTCCAAAGACTTTAAGAAAGGAGGCGCGATTGTTAATTGGTAGAGCAGTGGTCTTGTAGGCGGGAGGACCCGGGTTCGAAACCAATTCGATGCAATGGTGCTCTTTGACAAAGCTTTAATCCTCATTACCAAGTCCCTTTTGAAAGATTTCATAGCCGTTGTCCCACTGGTTGCTTACCCACAAGCATACATATCCTTTCTCAGTAGTAAGGCAAAGCTAACCAACCAAACAACCAAAGCAACCTAAGGTGATTTCAGTAGCCTCGATCACCGCTCTTGAAATTATGGAGCATTGCATTGACATGAATATTCTATTATCCGTAGCAGAAGGGGGGGGGGGGGTCAATGCAGAAGGGTTTTGGGATTCTAATTGAGTTGTTTTCCCGAAGGCTGTGCTATCATCTTACAAGCTAGAACTCCGGCTAGAACCAGCCGATTCCAGTTGCGCGCTACGACATTTAATGGCGCAGGAGTGCGCCAGTGTGTTTTGACGCTCCGTGTAAGGTACATGTACATGTACATGAAATCAGTACTATATTGTGCCAGGTGGTTGTGCAAAAGTTTCGTCCCTTTAATGCCGCGTGAATTAGTTGTATGTGATATGTAATTTATTCAATTATACATTGATTTATTCATGACTTCTTTCAACAGGCTAATAATAACAATCTAGATGCAAATACTAAAAGGGTCTCGTTTACTATCATCATTGTTGTAATTATATAAATCCTGCTAACGTAGGATTCAGATTTGATAGACATGTATATTCAAAATCGAGTTACTGCTTTAGAAAAAGGTGGTAATGATGATTCTAGTACGAAGTTACTTGTTTATGTATGATAGAGCAAGGTACCAAATGAGGTTTCTGTAACAAACATAGGAAGATACACAATTTACAAATATTTGTTGACGTTTATTTTCAGAATCTTCATGTGGCTTCCTGGACACACCCTCCAACGGCTCGATCTCTCTCAGCGAAGATGGTCTAACAGCGACATTTGCTTGCGAAGAAGGGTTTACCATGAACGGCGGCAGTCAATCGGTATGCCAAAACGCGGTATGGAGCAACGGCGCCCCGACTTGCACCGGTGAGTATTATCTCCCATGGCGCGCTTACACCCTTTGTGTGGTCGTACCCGTGACGAGCATTTGGCGCGAAATAATCATCTGTGAACCAGTTCCTTTGAAGGGAAAATATTAACAGACTTGAACTCCAAGACAAGGGGTCAATGCTATTGAGCTGCAGGGTTCGTTTGCATCATCACAATACGTACATTAACACAGAACTGATTTCGAACAATAAAGTGCGTGATTGTGTTTGTGTGTTGTGTGGGTGCGTACCGGTGTGCGAGAGTGAAACATTTAGAGAATGAAAAGGAGAGATTACAAAAAGGAAAAGTAAGGGACAGAGAAAGAAAGAACCTTCCAGTTATACACATTTATCAATGTTTAAAGTGAATACACAACTTAACCACCCTTGATGTTAAGGTACTACACATTTATAAATATTCATCGAGATTTTTTTAAAATCTGAAACAGTAGAAAGTGTCGATTGAGTTTGATGGGTATATTCATAAAGAAAAAGAGAGGGGGTCGGAAAAGGGATTTGACTCGAGCAGGAAAATGGAGATCGTTTCTAGGGACTTGGAACATTACTCACAGTTCAATCAAAATATAATATACTTGGTTGAAAAAACATGGCGGTTGAATCGTTTGAAATAATAACCTCACTTTCAACTTATCCCAATCATCCACCAACCCCACCATGGTCAGTTTGATAACACCACTCGGTTGATTCTAGCCTTTCTCTGTCCCCCTTTCTCTGCCCTGCCGCTGACCCAGACAACGATCTCATCTCCGGCGACAATAACGCCGTCGTCATCGCGCTCAGTGTGGTCTTTTCCTTTATCTTTATCGTACTCCTCGTCGTCGGCATCTTCGTGTTCATGCGATATTGGCAATCGGGCACGTTCAATACCGAAAAACAAGAGTGAGTCAATTTTCTTTTCCTTTACTCAGTTTTAAAGTTAGGTTGTACCCGATTTTAGGAGACATTGAATTTCCTCCGTTTTCGATATGTTTGGAGGTTTGCAATATCTAAGATGGATTTAAAAACGGCCAAAATAAACAGGCTCTATACACATCCTGAACTTAACTGATTTGGTGAAAGAGAACTCGAAATGTCCAGAGGATCATGACAATAATTAACTGTTTCCCATGAAGACTTAAACGTTTTATAGAGTTAAATACATAGATTTAGTGCATATGAAAGTGGATATAAAAGAAATAAAAACTACTGAAAATATCACTCAATGTAAAAAATGAAATAGCTTAATTACAGTAGGTTTGTATCAGTTTATGAAATTCCTTCGATAAAATAAGAATATCTATTGTTGACGTGACACGTACTAACATATAAGTTACATATTTAATTAACTTGATATCGACTTGTATTTCTAAATTAAAGAATCAGTACTTATTCAAAAAGTAGCAAATGCATTTTTTGCTTCATTTTTCATCGCCTTTCTCTGCAACTCCCACAACATTTTCTCTTCCCCTTTCCTTTCCCATTCCCTCATCGTACCACGCTTCGACCACGAAACAGGCCTAAAATTTCCACCAAGGAAGCGGAGGTCAACTGGGGAATGGAGGATGACACCGGCAACCTCGAACATATCTATACTGCAAACGTGCCATCGAAAACACCCCAGCCATCGAGCGAAACACCCTATTTATAGTTTTGATTATGAAGACCACCCTTTTCCACGAAGATAATCATATTTAATGTCCACTGGAGTAACTTGGTACATTTCACTTGCTAAGAACACTTTAATAAATATACAGGTGTACAATTTTTTTCATGATAAAGTCCTTTGCTCTTAAATGCCCAATATCCGTTGCATGCGAGACGTCACGATATGCCTGACGTAGGAGTACGTCAAAGACTAACGTAGGAGTGCGTCAAAGATTGACGCAGTTTTGCACGATTTGAGAGCGACAACATTCAAGATTTATGTATAAAAAAGAAACTTTTCACACATTACGTTGAATAACGAGAGTAAGTGTCGATTTTATTTTATTTTTGAGCAGGTAAGGAAGCACTCGGAATGTCGCATCGCGTGCAATGAGTATATTAAGTAATGCATACAGGTTGAAGTAATGTCTGTGCAGCAAATGTATTCATCAGAGCTTTCGTGCTCTTCGTGTTTTGAACAGTGCGCACTTTTAACCCGTTGACTACTGAATTATCTAATTCCCATAGGCTTTACACAGGGCCCCCAGGTTCCCGTAATCAATGGGTTAATTATCAAATCATAACAAGAACAAGAACTAATGCAAAACTGGTCGAAATCGTAAAAAGAACATTCTGATTGAAGTAATGTCACAGCTGTGGAAATTCTATAACTTTGAATCTTGAAAATGCATTCTGGTACTTGCGTTGACGTGAGGTCGTTTTTGTACAGACGATTGTCATTAAAAACAGTGAAAAATGAAAGCTAAGATGACTCAGTAGTCACTCTCGAAATAAGTGTCTGGCTCGCAAAAGCCCAAGGGAAGAAATCTAAATAAAAAAAAATATGGTATTCAATTTCACTCGAACCAAGTTCATTAGGTACTCGGGTATGTATTCAGAAAACATGATAAACACTTTCAGTGTATTTCTCGAGGGAAAAAAGAAAACTTTTTGTATATTAAATAAATGAAATCGTTTATAATTCGGGTTTGCTATGTATGAATTATATATTGCGATGTATTTTTAGTTATTTTGATATGTATTATTTTATAAGTGTGATTGTTTTGTTAATACATCAATATTGCCTTGATTATCAGAAGAAGAAAAAAAATAGTAAATAGGAGGCATGAAATAAGCGTCATATCTATGATTACAGAAACATTCCAGTTTTACCAAAGATTTTTCTTAATAGTTTTATGCCATTAGTGCTGTGCCTTAGAACGTGCTATATTTTCTATCCTTATTTCATGTAACAGTTATGGCCAGTTTCTTCTTTCAAGTTTCTTCAATATCAGTAGTTCCTTGAGCTGAATATAAAAAAGCTTTTGTAGAAGTGCTTTTCATCATTTCTCAAGGAAGTTTTGTTTAGTCGCAGGTTTTGTCTGACATTGAGGAAAGTAGTTGTTTATTGCTTGTTATTCATCTGAAGAAGTCGTAAAACGTTATATGATTCACAAGAGGCCAAGTCAATTAAAATATATCTCTGTAGCCATGAATGGAATAAGAGATCATTTTGCAGTTAAGAAAAGTCTCAAAAATGTAACTGTAGTAAAGATTATATTATGCAAGTACTATATACGTAAAGGGTATCTTGATTATGTGGCTCAAGAAATGTAAAGCTATGAAATCCTCAGTTGTGCGACTAAACCGACTAAAAAAACCTAAGCGATAGCTAAGTCATTTGAGGTACGATGTAAGTTTTGGTCGGTCTGTTTTTGGCTGCTGTTGGTGTGATGTCAGGTTTTCGTTGTCGGTAACGTTTACATCTACTATTTTTACTTATTTTATTATGACAAAATACAAGTTGTGTCTGTAAGAGAGATTTGACATTTAGTTTGTATATTTGCGGTCACTTTTCACTTGTAATGATTTCACCTGATCTTTTTCAACTATTTAAAGAAATAAATGGCAAGTTGCATTTTATTTCCTTTAAAGCTCATATTTTCCTATGTAATATATACTGCAACATAATATTCTTGTACATACTTACATTTTCCTACATTCGTATTCCAGCTAATTTAGTAATCAGATTTAAGTAATGCAAAATAGCAGCCTTTGTACGTAACTCCCGAGGATATGAGTCTCTAACTGCTAGCGTAGAGTTAAAATATTTGAAGCAATTGCGCTATGATTTATTTTGAAAAAGATGTATATCTCTCTAAATATTATCTGTAGATATAGAAGCAAGAGAGAATAGCAATAATCACATCATTTAATGACCCTTGCCACGAATATTGTCAATCACATGTTATACTGATTTGGAAAAGCATTAATAAATTTCATGGACATTTTCTATTGAAAACCAGAAATACTCAGTTTCCTTTGTCTTTATATTATTTTTCTAATATGATGAGTCTGATGGTTAACATTTAAAGAGGCTCGATACTCTTTTACTTTTTCGCGATTTTTCGCTTTCTTTTCATGGATGTTTTTATTTTCATCCTTTGATTTGATTTGTATTTCATGTTATCTCTTAACTAGCCCTTCGAGTTTTCAAATCCCCTCCCCTGTCATGACTAGTTTTGATTTTAATACGCGTTTTATTTGCATGTACATAATAATGATAACAATTCATATATTTGTATATTTAGAACAGTTGAGAGGAATAACGAAACAAAAAGTTTGTTATCATCAAAGTTACGTTTAAAAGTTTGTATACAGCAATCAAACCCAGCAGTAATTCAAGTTTAAAATGTTTTACCTCATATATCTATTTTGATGTTTCAAGTGAATATTCACCGTTTTTGTTTCCATCTTTGTTTGTGTTTGTCTTATCGTCATCTGTTATTTGTTACAGACTCAGGTAATTAATATATCTGCTTTTTTATAATTGATGATAACATTAAAGATCAGACTATATCCTATTCTTCAAGTCTTCATTCTCCATGTGTGAAACAATTTTCTTTACGTTCATACATACATAAATGCATAAAGAATGTACACAAGCTATATCGGAAGGGACCCTATACATCTTTTGATGTCTTTTTTTTTAAAGCCTTTATCGGGATGACAAAATTTATGTAATAATGGATTCTCTTTTGAAATGTGATTATCACTCAAATTAATCACACATTATTTTACCCCCATGTATATATATATATATACATATATTATTTTGCAAATGTAGACGAATACTTACAAATATGTGAATTGTGTATTTTTTGGTTTGTATGCTTTTATATGACTATATTTCATTCCATATCATGGTAAATTTTGGGTTATATTGCACAAAACGTACCATTGATGGTAACTTTTCCATTAATGTTAACTACCATGGAAACCTTGATTTTGATTGCTGCTGATACCTTTTACCTTAGTAGTTGCCATTGATGGCAACATTTGGAAAGTTTTATGCAACGGGCCATGGGGTCATTCCTGTAGCCCGACAATGCATGAGACCAGCAACCCAAAAGACAGACATTTACGAATAGGTCACTGATCCAAAAGCCGTCGAGGTGTTGAGAAAACATAGAATTACCCAAGAAAATGTAGAAATTAGAAGAAAGTTCCCTTATTTACTGAGACCGACGTTCCAAGAGATCGACAACATATGATAAGCCCGACAGTTCAAATAGATATACAAATAAAAATATAATAGAAATATAGGTCGCATGGACTGTCGGATTCGTTGTCCGTTGGTCTGGGGGGGGTAATATATTTACAATCATGCTGTTTGTAATATTTTTAGACCCTTTAATTCAGGATAGTTCATTACATTGTATTTTCGTTCGTCCACTGTTATTCTCTCAATTGCTCATGCTTTAAGTCCTCAATTAAGTTGTTATACACAGTATATGAATATAACATGAATCTGAATATCAATCAATAAATTCTGGGACTTTTTAATGATTTTCTACACCATCACACAATATACTTATGCATTGAATTCATAGAGAACTTGTGTTTGGTAAAAAGATGAAGGCTTGCTCAATATAAACGTAAAGAACATTATTTTATCAATAACGGCACGTTAAAGAGAAACTCCAGTACTGGTAAAAAAAGAAAATTTATTTTCACAGAATCAAACGAAACTTACACTGAATGTTCAAGATTACAAATAAATAACATGTGCCAAACAATTTTGGAAGAAAATGTATACTGGCTGAGTATTGAGCATAGAAAGACAAGGAAATCAAGGTAGTACCAACCCCGACACCATGTGTGTTGTCCCATATATAGCTTTCTGTGTACAGTGCTTGTTACTTTACCAAGACTCGGTCAAATTTATTATGATTTTGATGACTCCAGACCCTTGCAGTACACACCAATACTTACATGCTACATGATCAACTGTTTCTGATCCTTTCCACAACTTTTCTTTCACAATGCAATCGCATTACCAGTACTAAAGTTTAGCTTTAACATATACAAGGTTCACTTTTATATAACATATCTGTATTTGTGGTTGAAATACGTCACATTCAAATAACAGGAACATCAAAACTCCATATCATTCCTTTATATAATTCATAACGATGCTATGTCAATATACTTATGATGATAATGTTTAATACACTATTGAACGAATCGTTGGTGCGTTGCATTAATGTTTTCTCTAATTGTAAAATAGTTTAATGGTAACTTGGAGTACTAATTGAATTTGTTCACCTTCAATTTCATTAAAACAACTATTTGTCATCTATTAATATATATATAATCATCGGTGATAAATTTCGATTAATTCATGAACGAGTTTAGTGAGACTAGACATTGGGTGGCGGGAAAACTAATTTGAAGGTTTAATAATTTAAACAGGAGAGAACGACAACATCTAATCTTTTTTTTAATTGATATTTTACTTCTACAGCAGGGATTGTACCTTACAAAAAGATAACAAAATTAGCTCTTAGTTGGGCCATTTTGAATATTGTGTTTATTTTTGTTAATGACACGGCTGTTAAACCCCAATACGTTTCATCCATTCAAATTAAACCCTACCGACTTGTGACTGGTTAAACAAAAGTGGCCATTTTTATTATTGCTTATTAATAACAATTCAGTACAACCGTACAACGTCTTTTGGCAAGTATTACTCTACATTTGCCACTCTCTACCCATGTGATTTCAATGGGCACCATCCCGGTATAGGGAAAGAGATCCTTAAATGCTTGAGCTCGGCTAGGGCCAAAATTAGGGCCGAGGTAATCATAAGATTCCAAGGCCCTCATGGAAAACTGTTCTGTTATTATTATCATTATTATCATCAGTATTAGCATTATAAATATTATTATTAGTAGTAGTATTACTATTTTTATTATCATCATTATTGCTATTATATACGACTTTTGATATTGAAATCTTAAATTCATGCTTGCGGGAGAATATTTTTTTTGTTTTAAATGGGAGGTAGTGTATGTGTGCTAATTACACAATATTTGAAAAGAGAAAATACAAACTGAAGCTTTAATATTCAATCACAAAATATGTCGAAATGGTGGAATTCTCTTACGCTTTTAAGGTATTCGCTAAATAAGCATTAACGCTATGTTATACTGATGTTTTGCAGTTAGGCTCGTTACATGGTAAAGACTAAATGTTCAACGTCATAATAAAGGATTCTTTCCGCAGTTATGAAGAATGGCATTTTAAGAAAGCATGATGAGTTGTTTGATGTGTTGAAAACCATAAGCAATCTCTATACGAAGTACACGAAACGTTAGGTGCAGGAATATAATTTGGATTTTGGATTTTTGAGTATTTTGAAAATTCTGCTGAGTATGATTGGGAGACGAGTATTATGATGATGATGATGATGATGATGATGATTACGATGGTCATGTGATGTGATGAGAAATAAAAAGTAGAATAAATGACGTATTAAGTGTGTTGAACACATTCAAAGGCGCATATCCAAAACAAGCGAATATGTATGCAATCATTACAATAATTCATATTTAGTGTTATTATTATTGGTGCATGGCGTTCATACCTTTTGGCATTAATTTTCATGCCATGAATTAACTTTATCTTTTGTTTTCCTACCGTGGTTGTCAGCTGGAAGCAATGTCAACGTCGTGGGCATAGCAGTTGGAGTCACGTTTGCCATCATCATCATCATTCTCATAGTCGTCCTTGGCATCTTGTACTACATGAAAACAAAAAAGGTAGGTTTCTAAAAAAGAAATATTTCACAATATGGGTTTTATACAATCGCAAAGAAGTTTTAAAAAGTTATAAGGTGATATTTAATAACCTTGTGGGACACCCTACAATATACGAACATCAATCATCCTGATGGACGACGTTAATTCGAACATGACTTCTAAAGGTTATACAATAGGTTATTAAATTTGCCCCTTAATTTGATCTATTGAAAATCTCTGCGATCGCTTTTTAAATACCACCACCATCCCCCCCCCCCCCCACACACACTAAGCAAAATATTTCTCGTTACTTCCTTAATCACTCGTAACCGCGAACAAATCGTTTTGATCTCCATATGTTAACAAATACAAATATCTTAATCTATTTTAAATTTCACACATGTTTCTCAATGTTATTGTTATAATTCCAATCTTTACTTATGTTAGCTTCTATAACTATTATGGATATGCCTTTTACAAAACGCTAGGGGAATTACAGTACTTGTGTAAAAGGCAAACATGAGGATTCCCGTCAAGTTGAAGAGCTCGTGCAAGCTTTTGGTCCTTTCATTTTACCCTTCTTTAAATTTTATTATATATAATCCTATACATTATTGCACAATGGCACGATAGCACGTTAGTTGGAGGCGTTTTTATATGTTGCATAGTGCATGGCTTTGTAGACAATATCATATACTTGATCTTGCTGTTTCATTTTTGTCATGGAAGGAGTAGTATTAGTATTGCCATTATTATGTACTGCTAGTGGTGTATTATCAGCAACATTAACATTGATTTAGTAGTGATCATTTTGTTCATGGCATTTTTTTTTCCCTTCAACTAAATATTCACCATAAACTCCAAAGGCATCAAACACCTTCCAGTAGCAAGAAAGAGCTAGAAGAGATGATGATATTCGGAACTATTTCATTCCAGATCTATGTCATGATGGATTGAATGGTTGTTGCGATGATTCCAGCCTTGTAATGGAGTGTAGTATTTTACGCATCCGATTTATTTTCAGTAGGTTCTATCCGTCACATTACACTTAAAAAGAGTTGAGTCAAAAGTGTTTGGATACATTTTTACTTGATATGGTTCAAGTGATATTTTATTAGAAAACACAGGCATGTTCCTTCTGCTTTTACCCAATATTCGATAAAAATGCACCAACGATGTTTAAAGTTGCATGTTAAGAATCTGTAATTGTAGGATTTGTGCAAGGTATAGATCTACACTTGCCGATCTACATCCAGGTGAAGTAAAAGGGTATTTGGTAGAAATTCCTTGAATGCTAGAGCGCCTTCTCATGGTAGTTCGGCTTAAGCCGAAGTTATAATATGATCGCAGGGCCCTCGGGGAGAACAATACATGTATTAATTTTGCTGAGGCCTTATAAGAAGATATACTTATATCATTATTATTATCATTATCAAAATATATTTCATTTTTGTCAAGGGAAAATGGGATCATTGTCCATCATATTTTGAGTGTTGTATTCATCGATACATTATTACTACTAATCGCTCCACAGAAAACCAATAGCAGTTATCCAAGGGTAAGTTACCAACGTTGTAACACATATAATAAAACAAAGAGTAAATAAAATTACATAAAGCGCTTATATGTCCATTCATATGTATTCGATTTATTATCATAACTCAATACGCAGGAAACGAAAGGGCGTTACGCTGTTCAAAAAGTAAGTAATAGTTATAGAGAAACAATAAAACATGTGCAGAAAGCAATTAACAGCATGAAGTCATCAATATTTAGCGAGAAAAGTTGATATGTGGGTAAATGAGAAGCCGTCTGCAGGGTGCGGACTACAGGAATATCAGCAAAAGTTCGTTGATTGTTAGTCAGTTGTAAGTCTCTTATTTTCTTGCATTAGACGATAATTAAAATCATGCCAATAGATTGGGACTTGCAGCAGGTATGAATATTAATTGTTGGCATAACTAAAATAATGTTTCTTGTTCTGGCACAACAGATCTAGACATGCAAGGAAAAAAGGGAATAGTGTCACACTCGCGCACACTTTTTAATCTGAAAAGGAAATTGGCCAATACTTGCAATTTCTGTTTCCGTGCGTTACAAAATCTCCAAGGAGCAAAACAAAAAAGTCATAAAACAGTAGCAGATAGAGATTTTCATGGATCATTTTTTTTTTTCAAATATTTTGTTTTTAAGTACACTGTCGCTCATAACGGAGGCATATTTGTATTAAACCAAATTTATGGAATTATTTTAAAAATAATTAACAAAAAAAAGATCTAGATAATATTATACATTCTCAGATTATATTGAATAAAAATTTGCCAATGTGTGTTTTGCGTGACTGCTAAAGCATGTGTATGCTACTATGCTTATCAACTAGGGGACCTACGCCCTTAATTCATGAATGACAGTAATGAGGATTAATGCCCCCACAAAAGGGCACTAATATAGCATATCGACACGGTTTTGATCCTGGGGCCTCACAGTTACGAGGCCATTGCTTTGTCACTGAACCATGACTGTACGCAGCGATGGCTAGGGTAGGGGGCATTTTCCATAAAATGAAAACAAAACACAGAAAATGCAATAAATCTTTAACGATTTATTGCATTTTACCCCGGTCCCTATCATAAACAAATCCTCAGTGTGCCCATGCCTTGAGCCATAATGCATGGCCGTCCAGAGAATTTGTTTATGTTGAGGACCGGGGTGAAATGCAATAAATTATTGAAAATTAAACTGTACAAAACATACTCGTAGTGAACATATTGATAAATATCAGCATCTATTTCAAAATTATTACTTAATCATGACTCAGAAATCAAATCAAAGAAATGGTTTAGGAGTCTAACAAACTATTTCAGGAAAATAAATGTAGATTGAGGGAGGGGGCTACTCCACTATCATCCCCTTCCCAAATAAAAAAAAATCATAACATCATTCTTTCATTTGCTGTCGGAAAGCCTTTTTTCCATTGCACGTGACAATCTGACATCCATATTTTCTTTCACAATTTGCTAACAAAATAAATAAAACCTTTGAGGTCGCTCAATGATATGTAAAAATCCATGGCTCTCATTTTTCATAATCGCAGCCATCCGTGCCTACCGTGAAGTCAGACCTAAAACAAACTATTTGGAGAGAAGGGGAAGAGAAAGTGAGAGAGGTGGAAGGGGGTCGGGAGAAAGAGGGAGAGAGTGTGTGAGAGTGTGTGTGTATTTTTGTTAATTCAAAAAACGCAAAGTAGTGAGATGTTGTCAATCACTAGGATTCGCTTTCAGTCTTATGACCAATATGCTGTCTGTAATGCTTTGCATTTTCCAACCACCAAGTCTGGGGTCAACAAATTATGGCCTTCTGCACATGGCCACTGACGACGCACTCCATTTAGCTTCAATTATTCATGCTTGCTGACGAATCTGTCACTGTTTGTTCGTTCGTTTGAGTTGATTTGAGGGCTTTGTCATTCATATTTCTATTGACATTTCACAGTACATGCCATGAGGGGGAAGGGTCATGTTAGGACCAATATTGCGGTCACGACTTCTTTCTTAATCATCACCCCCATTTCGTGTTAAAGACCAAAGAGCATGTCATCGTACATAAATCCATCCTAACCATTAAAATCACAATCAGCGGTTTGTCTAACCTTTAGATTCATTCGTTTATCATAATTGTCTCCATCTTAGTAAAACCTGTATTTGTATTTGTACAGTTGAGGTTAAAATAAATGTTTTCTTGGAGAATAATAATATTGTTAACAGTCCACAGCTTCATCACCAAAATCTAACTTTGTATTTGTTTACTTTTTAAATTTGAAGGAAGTAGTTAAAGATAGCAGGAGAGGAAGGGGCATTTTAAAGTGATTGAAATGGGTTTGTCCGCATGTGCTTCTTTGAAGGTCAATTTCAAACGTTCTGTATATCAATGATAGTATATTGTATTTGCTATTTACGCTAATGAAATGGGAGTGGAGATTCATAACTGATATTTTAAAGCAAGAAGTTAAAAAAATGATTGATATTAATATCCTATTAGGCCGAACAGTTACTCACAATAACAAAGGGAATATCCCGATTTTCACAAATATTGAAAATCCCTGTTTATCGAGACATTTTGACGGTTTTTAACCGTCCATGATCTCTGCCTTTGGGACAACCCACGTTACGCATACATTACAATGGCAATAGGTATTTCCTACCCATGTCTATTGATAGTTATTCTAACCCTTACAAAACTTCTAGAATACTATATTAACAATAATTATTCTCATCGGTGCCGCACTATGGAACTAACATTCGTCTTGCGCTCGACAGGCCTATTCAAAACAGTCATTTGCAAATCTGTCCTGGAGAATACTAAATTTGTTATGATTTTCCAACGGCTAGCAAAAAAAGTTTTCCTAGAATTGTTTCCCTATTTCTGTAATTAAAAAACACACAAAATTTCTTTTCTGATTATTTGTTTTTTGTTGTTGTTATTATATTTTAAAAGCTTGTCAGATATTTACTTCTTTTTCTCGTGTTTATATCATGGTGTATAAAAAAAAAGCAAAAACAAATAATCCATGATTTGGTATGTATTTAAGCTTTGTTCAATTTCCTCTATATTTGTAACCTTTAATTTATCCAGGACCTTTCAAGAAAACAGTTTAAATTCCGAAAAAGTTACCCTGTTGAAATAAAACGAATAAAAAAAAAATATCCTGGAATTAGTGATCAGAATTTAGGATGGGGTAGATAATACTATTTTTCTTGGGAGTCCACACGTTTTCATTTCAAAGGGGGTATCCAAAACGGCCAAGAAAACATGGCCTCGACATAACGGGGATGTCTTAGGGTGGCTGTGACCTTTACCAATAGAGTGCATGACCTTTGACTCCCCTTAATCTCACAGAAATCGAAAAAGCCCAAGACAACTGACGACCGGGACGCCGAGCTCTCCATACCTCTGAAAAAGAAACCGACCGACGTGCGAGCGTCCACCAGATCGTCGTCCTCCCAAAAGTCTAACGAGGGGAACACGGGGCCGTCCGCTCAAATCTTCAAACCCACCGCGATCTCCCAGGTAGCTCGACTCAAAATATTTGGTTTTGCAGAGATTCATGTGTTTTTAAAAGCATCGGTAGCTCAACTCAAAATATTTGGTTTTGCAGAGATTCATGTTTGTTTTAAAGCATCGGTAGTTCGACTCATAATATTTGGTGTTGCAGAGATTCATGTGTTTTTAAAAGCATTGGTAGATCAACTCAAAATATTTGGTTTTTGCAGAGATTCATGTATTTTTAAAAACACCGGTTTTTCGACTCAAAATATTTGGCATTGCAAACATTCATTTGTTTTTCAAAACATCGGCAGTTCGACTCAAAATATTCGGTTTTGCAAAGATTCATGTATGTTTCAAAACATCGGCAGTTCGACTGAAAATAATCGGTTTTTGCAAAGATTCATGTATTTTTTCAAAACACTGGTATTTCGACTCAAAACATTTGGTTTTGCAAAGATTCATGCATTTTTCAAAAACATCGTGTTGTTTTGGGTTTCTTGTGGTTTTAAAACATCTAATAGGGTGATCAATACACACACTGTTTTTTAATCACCTGTCATTAATTGGATTTGGTCATTTATGGTAATTCAGGCTATGTTTTGTTAAACAGGATTTCTAAAACCCCAATACCAGGATTACTACAAATATTTGTTTTTGCTACTATTTTTTGAAATTCGATTCGCTATTGGTCATGCACACAAATAATCACACATGTTGGAACAAGACAAGAATGGATGATAACAAATATCAACATTGAAAAAGCTTAACGAAGGTCATGAATCTGTTACAGTAGGAAATGACCAAGGACAATCAAGTTACAAATGATTGCTATTTAAAGCATGGCGTGCATTTTCTTCTTTACAAAACATTCTCTGTTGCTTTCACGCACTCTTCCTGTAATACATATATCGCTCATGCACTCTTCTTTCACGTGGCACTTTTCTTAATGCAATCCTTAGAACTTTCGTAGTTTATGCATATATATCCATGTTCCCTTCCTTTCATTTATCGCTTTCAAAATACCTTGGAATAAAATGGTGTTTTCTTCAACAATAATACCAATATTTTCCTATCGTTCATGCTAATTGTATACCTCCTGACAATCATACAAAAGTACATGGACGCCCTCATTCGTTCACTTTCACCAATGAGTTATCAAATTGTTTTGAAGTATGATAATCTACCTATCTCGCAATCCAAGATATTTAAACAAATACACTGTTGGTCATAATGGTGGAATAATTATTTTTACCCCAGTTTAGGGAAGGATTAAGAAAAAAAAAGATTTATTTCTAATAGATCTAGATAATGGCATACGTCCTCAGATTTTATTGAATATTAATTTGCTAGTGTTTGTTTTGCGTGACTGCTAAATCATATGTGTGCTACTATGCTAATCAGCTAAGGGACCTACGTCCTGTGGCCATGCCTTGACCCATAATGCATAGCCCTAGAGAGGAATTTTTCCTGTTGGGGGCCGGGGGAAAATGCAATGAATGTTTGACAATTTATTGCATTTTCTTCGTTTTGGGGGATTTGTGGGGGCGGCCGCGTACCCTAGCAACCACTGCGTACAGTCATGATTCAGGGGCTTAGCAATGGCCTTGTTACTGTGAGAATAAAAATCGTGTCGATCAGCTATATTATTGCACTTTTGTGAGGCATAAATCCTCATTACTGTCAATTATGACTTAAGGACGCAGGTTTCCTAGCTGATTAGCATAGTAGGATACATATGATTTAGCAGTCACGCAAAAAACACTCGCAAATTAATATTCAATAAAATCTGATAATGCATGCCATTATCTAGATCTATTAAAAATTAATACATTTTTAAAATCCTTCCCTAAACTGGAGTAAAAATATTTATTCTACCATTATGACCAACAGTGTTTTTACATTAATCTATTTAGAACGCAAATCTATACTGTAATAGTGGAGGATATCGTTAATGTTTGATTTGGGTGATTATTTTTTTTTGATAACATATAGAGGTGAAATAACTAACATTTGTTATTAATTTATCTGGCCCGATTGTTAAAAGTGGAACTATTGTAGTTGTGAGAAATTAAGTTGTCACATGATTTTGTCTTTTTCTTCTCTTACTTACAGTCAAGCACGAAAAATAATTCTGGTGGAAAAGGATCTTCTTCTAAGAAGCCTAGCTCCCAGCCACCCAAACCAGTCAAGAAGGAAACGAAACCGGAGCCGAAACCCGCCCAACCCGCCCAACCCGCCCAGCCCGCCCA
>BEXV01001509.1:46091-67238 GCA_003118195.1 Hemicentrotus pulcherrimus
CCCCCCCCCCCCCCTCTTCCTATCGGCAAATCCTGGATCCGCCACTGCATGAAACGGTGATCTAAACTGGCCATTGCGATTTTGCGATTGATTGCAGACCTTTTCCGTACGGAGCCCTGGATAATCAAGGATAATTGGAGCCCCTTAAGTCTTAGATTTACCAAACATGGCGACCAGAACAAACAATATGCAACAACGAGAATTAACAATAGGATAATCCCAGTGAGTTGTAAATAAAGTCCTAAAATTTATTCTGGTTTTTTCAACCCCAGTTATCTAATTATATCATAATGCTCAAAATGTTTAGTTGAACTGTTCTATTTCATCAGGTGATCTTGCAAATAAAGGCTTAAATAAGAGGTGTGAAATTAAAGCCAATAGGGTACAAGACGTTTAGTTGTTGTTTATAAGTGATTTTTAAGAGCTACAATAAATAAAGGGAAAAGATATCGAACTGCATTTCAAAGTATACTTTTCAACAATAATCATGCACTCAATGTGAGCTATTGTTAGCCAGGGAATATCCTCAATTAGAGTCAAATAAACATATTCAAGGCAATCCTTATTCCCTTGCTTGGGATACGGTGATTGTTTAAATTAACTTTCAAAAATTGTTGCACAATATAACGTGAACCGTGTGTTCAACCAACCTTTTGAGAACAAGGCACTAATTTTTGCAAAAGTTAGTCAGACGCACCCTATAGTGTAATACTGCAAGTTTTTTCTGCTATGTTGAAATGTTCAAATTAGGTAAAGGTTTACAAAATTAATCACGTACAGATCAGGTCATTTTCTTGGGCAAATTCTGTTGGTATAAATATAATGTTTATTTAAAGAGGTATGTAAAATAATGCATTTATATATCTACACATTGAGTGCAAATACATAATAATTTTCCATCCGAGCAGTGGTAAGTATGTGTAAGATTAGTACAGCAAGGTGAAAGTTAAAATATAACATTGAGTTCTGTTACAGATGAAAACATAATTTGTAGGCTTCCCCCATTTTGTTAACGAAATTTTGGAAGAATGTCATTGTAGAAATGTCCCATAAACAGATTCTTCTTCAAGTGTTCCCGTATTCGAGATATGACGATAAATATTAGATTGTTTTAAAACCAAAATCCCATGGCACAGCTGCGTGTAGTCCCATGAATCAATTCTCGTGTGCAATACATGTGACTTCCAGGAGCACGAATGGGTCAATGTTTTTGCAGTTTTTATTCTTGCAAAAACCTCATAATACACCCCGAATTCTTATGTTTTCTGCCTAATCGTCCTCTTAAAATTGCTTCCAGACGTTTGTTTTTATCACTATCACTATTTGTTTTATATCATCGTAATTTGTATTATCGTTATTGTTATCAATATTCTTTTATCACTATCACTATTTGTTTTATATCATCGTAATTTGTATTATCGTTATTGTTATCAATATTCATTATGATGGTTATTAATTTGGCAAAGACAATTTGGCAAAGACAATAAGATATGAAATCAATCATATGGATGCCGGGAAAAGAAGAAAGATTAGTTTAATATAATTAACCTGACGGACTTCTGTTCCTATCTATGCGAATTTACCTCCGCAAATAGCACGGAATAGCAACAAAAAAACATATAATCAATTGTAAGTATGTAAAAGCAGAGAATAATTAGGTAAGAAAAAACAATAAGTGTCGCAGTATGAACGTATCTTATCACATGACAAGTACTCGAGTTTTGTTTCATAGATACTAAAATGAAAAATGACTAATGAAACTAATCCATCCATTATTAAATCAACACCCACACGCAATCCTATAATCTAGGTCAAAGGTTATTAATTACTTGCATTGCTAAAGCAAAAGAAAGTTCATGCGTTTGGTAGCTAGCTATTGACGGATTGCTGAAACTAAATTTATGATAGCTAAATAAATAGAAGTCGTTAAAGACCACATACGAACTGAAAATGAAATGGATAAATTATTTATTAGCTGAGAGCTTATGAGCCATAGATTACAATAATATCAATTATATGCCATCTTAGTGTCTGTCATAGAAGTATCAGCAATGATGAAAGGGTATAATACATTTTATTCATTTATACAGGGTTATTTGTCTTCTTCATTCATTCAGTTGTCCATTTATATCAAGTTGATTTTCATTCGATAAGGTCTTGAAACATCCTACGCTAAGTTGATAAAACAGCTAAGTTGGTTTAGTTTCATATTGCAGACATTTATGATACGAACGTATTGCTCGTTCTAGGCTTCTAGGTCCAGTCAAAAGAAGACATTCATACAGTCGCAGTCATTGCGTTTATCCACAACGTTGTTGTTGGATACATCAAATTTTAGTGGCATATACACAACCGCTTTCCACAGATTTGACGTCTGCTTTACTCCGTAATTAACATTCATAAAGTTACCTACAGTAACATTCAATGAAGGTAAGATATTAATTTCTTTGTTTTTCCTTACCTTTAGTTGGGTCGGTCGTGATTTTTTTTAATGGCGCGAAATGAAATCGATATACTGCAATGAGAAGGTGCGATTTATTATTTTAAATAATTATTGTATTGATTTTGACATGTTTGATACGGTAAGATAAATTGGGATTAATTTTGTTTGGGGAAACAATGTAAAGCTGTGTTAACAAATGAAACATGCCCCTGTTTGCATTGATTTGGTGTCTAGTTTCCTTAAGTAGGAATTAAGGAAATTGTGTTACATGTGTTATTCCTTATAGAGAAATAAGTTTGCAATAGGTTATCTTGATATTCCGTGATAAATTTATTGAAAATTTTAACAAATCATAAGTATTAACTTTCTTCAAAAGTATAGTTATTCATGTCATTGTTGTTGGAAAGGTGGATTAAAGCGTCATGGGGCATTCATTGATAAGTTTGAAAATAGGAAGATAAAACAACTTGTTTCCCTTTTTTCCAACAGAAATCGTTCATTATGGCGTTCACACACCGAATGCTTCTGGACCCTTCACTTTTCATGAAAATCATAAGCTTTTTGCAAGCACTTCCTGCAGATACGACAGCCTTGCCCTACACGCTAGGAGATATCGAAACCTCTTTCGAGGGGTGTACATTTGAAATTCTATCGAATACTGCTCTTTGCGAGAGACTCGGATTAACGCACATTCCCAAAAAGCTCCCAGAGGCTGTTGAAATCCTGAAGATCGGTGACAACAGTATTGCGTCTCTCTTGAACTCCTCGTTTGGAAGGTACCCTCATGTCACCTACCTAGACGTCTCCCATAACGACATCAGAGTGATAGAAACCGCAACTTTCTATCCCCTCAAAGAATTAGACCTCCTACGTATATCCTGGAACCTGTGTATGGTACTTCCAGCTGAAGGTCTACTCAGATGGAACGCCAAGTTGTCCTACCTTGATGTGTCCGATTCAAGCTTGAAGTCGCTTCCGGGTGACATTCTAAGGTGGAGCTCATCGTTAAATAAAGTATTTCTCAGCTACAACGAGCTGTCCTCGGTGCATATCACCCGTTGTGCATCAGTGCGTATCGTCGATTTGTCAAGAAACAATATTGAACAGCTCACAGCTGAAACTTTTACCTTCACTTGTCAAACGGAGGAACTCTACCTAACATGGAATCCGATACGATCAGTTGATCCTGGTGTAATTGCATCACTACAAGTCCGATATTTGGTGCTAGGTGAAAACAAACTGACGTTAGAGGTTGTTGAGGATGTCTTCACTGGCGTCTCGGGTTCGGAGATCGAGAACCTCGCAATCATAGAAGCAGGTCTTGGCGGCAGCTCTGGGGAAATTCCTAGAGATTTATTTGATCCACTGCGGAATCATAATCTTTCAACACTTGACTTGTCCGGAAATCGTATGAAACTACATCCTTCTATATTCTCGAGTTTGGAAAAGGTCTACAAGTTAGTTCTCAAAAGTAACAATGTAGATAAAATCGAACCGGATTTCTTTGAAGGTATGCAAGAGCTAAGAGTCTTGAACTTGGATTCTAATCGCATAGGAACCATCAACACAAATGGTACTGCATGGAAAAGTGATTTAATTCAGTTGCACCTATCTGACAATCATTTGATCAAAATTTCAGATTCCACATTTCGTGGTTTGCATAATTTGAGGCGTTTAGACCTGGCAAATAATCAAGCCCTCGCTATACTAGAACTGACATCCTTTTCGGGACTAGAACGAATTGAGAGCATTACACTTTCCTATAGCAACATATTAGAATTTGCGTTGGTAACCCTTAGCATAAGGTATCTTTTCTTGGAAAGAATCGGCTACATTCCAATTTTGATGCCTGGATCATCCTTCCAAAATTTAAGTTCTCTTGAATCTCTGGAAATTACAGGTTATTCGGTTTCTTATAATAACCTGTGGGATTGGAGAGTGAATGTTTCTCTTTTTGATGGGTTGTTTAATCTTACGAATTTGGATCTGAGTAATAATCCCATGATATCACGAACTTTCAAAGAGTCGCAACCGCGGATCTTTCGATCTCTCTCGGCTCTACAAACCCTTCGTCTCGAACACTGCAACATCTCAACCATTCATTCATCAGCCTTCACAGGATTGGTATCACTCCAAGTGCTGAATCTAAAAGGGAACATAATTCAACAACTTCATTTTGATTTACTGAGGGGCTTGGGTCAAGTACTTAGTATAAATCTTGCTGACAATCGCATAGCATACCTCGACAAGGAAGTGTTTTGCAATAATCAAAGACTGGAAAATCTTCTCTTGTCAAACAACAAATTAACACTCTTAAACCAAAGTACTTTTAAACCAATTGAGTCTTCGCTTTCCTCTATCGATCTTTCATTGAATCAAATCATATGTGACTGTGATTTAAGTTGGCTTCTCGATTGGATCGGTCGTCCAATAACACTCCTCAACGAGAATACAACTATCTGTTCGCCAGCATCTTTAAAGCCGTTACAAAACAAACCTCTCCTTAATTTTGATCCCTCAGAGCTTTGTAGCCTCAACTTCCCCATCGTCTGTTTGCTTCCCCTCGCTGTCATTAGCCTGGTGGTCATTGTCGTGCTCGTCTACCACTATCGATGGCAGTTGAGGCACAGGCTTTTTCTCCTGAGACTGGCCGCCATTGGGAACATGGAGATACAAGACGCGCGGGAACACCATGATTACGAATTCGACTTGAACATCATTTACTACGAGGATGACGAAGAATGGGTACGTGACAACCTTCGGCTAGCCATCAGAGAACGGCTCCCGCAGTACCAGAGGAACATCTTTGGTGATGAGGACCTGGTCTTAGGAATGCACTACTTGGAGTCTGTCGACTATGTAGTGAGAGGGAGTTACAAGACCGTTGTACTGCTCAGCAGGGCCGCTGTCGGCGATCGCTGGTTCATGCTCAAGTTCCGTACGGCCATGGACCACGTGAGTGATACCCAGACCGAGTTTGTCCTCGTGATTTTCCTGGAAGACATCCCCGACGAAGAACTACCCTTCTTGGCAAGGTTGTACCTAAGTGATGGGAGACCCTATCTGCATTGGCCTGATGACGTCAGGGGACAAGAATTTTTCCTTGATGAACTGACCAAAAATCTGACCAAAAATCTAAAGACGAACGATTTGATTCCTAACGCTTTGTATCCATTTTCACGATGTTACACAACGGAGTAAAAAGAACCTTTCAATATAGCCCGTGGTCGTATTTTTGACTATTGACAACAAACCTGGGTCCTTTTTCATAAAACCTGCTATCAGTTACAAATTGCAATAACTGTCATAAGCTACCGCGAGATCATTGCATTTGATTGGCTGAGAGCAAATTTGTCATTGAATTTAAAGGTATAGACTAGTTTTGGAAGTGCCCCCCTCTCAAACAAAAATGAAATGGAAGCTCTTATTACCAATCATGTGATAGAATATGTTTTGACTAAAACGTGATGATACAAATTTTCCCGGGAAACCGCCTACTAGTTGATATATTTGGTAAATTATCATATCGATCCGGCCTGGATAAATATCGTGAATGCACTTCAACATTGACCATTTGGGCATCTATATCTTCTTGTTTGCGAATGTAGGTTGAAATATTGCCATCTTAACTTATAAAGGTAATATTTAAACACCAATGAATGGATGTTTTGCAACCAAAACCCTTGAGCCGCAAATTTACTACTATTGGGTCTATATCTTTAAGCATTTGTTACCAATATGAAGTTTTTCTATATAAACCAGGTCAATAATGTTTTACCCCGTTGGCTCTCTAGTGCGTTCTATCTTTCTCTCTCTATCTCTCTCTATCTCTGTATCTCTCTCTTTCTCTCCTTTAAATATAAGTCGATTCTAGGGAATATCTGGTACCCCTTTCTATTTTCTCCTTTTTCTATTACCTCAGTTTATTCAGACCCAAATAAATAAAGGACATGCATTGTCTGCAAGCAAAGATGTTGAAAAATACAACATGGCGTATATTCTTTTGTTTTGTACTCGACCAACCAAGCAGATTTCGCCGTTACGGTTATTGTAACAAATTAAAAACAGGTTGGCCCAACTCTGTACATTCTGATGGCTCCCAGTGCATCGCGAATGTTACACGACAGGTGGCGCTCTTTTGTTATATGTTTTAGTGTCCCTTTATGTTTGTGCGCACAAGAAGTATGCTTTAGTCAAGTCCAAAGTATTATATCCGACTCGATGGGAGCTTATATAAGTTTTCATAGAAATCGTTCATTANTCTCTGTATCTCTCTCTTTCTCTCCTTTAAATATAAGTCGATTCTAGGGAATATCTGGTACCCCTTTCTATTTTCTCCTTTTTCTATTACCTCAGTTTATTCAGACCCAAATAAATAAAGGACATGCATTGTCTGCAAGCAAAGATGTTGAAAAATACAACATGGCGTATATTCTTTTGTTTTGTACTCGACCAACCAAGCAGATTTCGCCGTTACGGTTATTGTAACAAATTAAAAACAGGTTGGCCCAACTCTGTACATTCTGATGGCTCCCAGTGCATCGCGAATGTTACACGACAGGTGGCGCTCTTTTGTTATATGTTTTAGTGTCCCTTTATGTTTGTGCGCACAAGAAGTATGCTTTAGTCAAGTCCAAAGTATTATATCCGACTCGATGGGAGCTTATATAAGTTTTCATAGAAATCGTTCATTAAATTAAATAACAAGTAAGTTTCGATCCGGTGTCTCATCCGGGGATATTGTCGGTTTAAACACAAGTTGGAAAACCAGAGAGAGAAAGGCAGAGAGAGAAGGATAATTTGCAAAACAAGGAGTTGTGTAGAGCGAGCTACAGAAGGAGAGGTTGAAGGGAGATAGCGAAAGAAAGAAGGAGATGAGAAAATAAAGAGAAAGAGGATAAGAGTGTGGGAAAGAGACATAGAGAGAGACAGAGATGACAGAGACTGACAGACAGAAAAAAAGAATGCATAGGGAGAGTGAAGGGAGAGTAGACATGCATACATTCGAAACAGAAGGAGAGAGGTGGGGGCAGGAAAGTCGAGTCCAATCACATCATATCCTTTACAAATTGCTACGATCGGCGTTCCATAGATATACTACTATAACTACCATGTCAATATGCCTTCTGCACTAACCGAGCACTTGAGAACCACAATAGGCTTACATGATCATCAAAGTTAAATTCCTGTCCTACTGCTGACGAAACGTACACTGGTACATGGAGGACTGTTTTATCGCAACTTTGCCCCCAAGCTTTTAATACTTTACTAGATGGTAAACACTTTGTTTTTTCCTCAAACAACACGAACAAGTGTCAATACATTCCTTTGCTATTACCAATCTGTTTGCTCTATTAGAGCTATGGCAAACGTGAATGAGTAATCAAAGTTGGTTCATTGACTGTTCAACTGAATCAGATGCGATAGCATTTTTAACAAATTTTTTTTGATAGTCATACTTCTTTCAGTTATTTCATTTTTGGCTTGTGTTTAATCGATGTTATTTCCTAATGAAACGCAAACTGTATTTTATCACCGCATGACATCCTCTGAATATATCATTAATTATTATAATCTTTGATATAGTATACAAAATGTTATTATTCAATTTCATGTACAGTTAACCCGTCGGCAACTGAATACTGATATTCCCCATGAGATTAATACAGGAACTACCCGGTTCCAGTTTACAATGGGTTAACAATTAAAACATTCATACCCTTACCAAGTTTCGTAATTTGTTAAATGTATGACAAATTGATTGGCGCCGATTTATATTTCTTGAGAATGTGATATACATGTATTTAAGTATTCAAAAATCATCAACATTACAAGGGGCATGAATTATTAACTTTTGAACTGTATCTTCTCTGCATTTATATAATTCACATTTACAATTCTCCCACTACCGGATTTGTTTTTCTTCTAAAAAAACAAGGTCTTTTTGGAAGTGTATTTGGCGTTTAATTCTCTAGTATCTGAGTTAAATTCATCCAACATCTTAACAATGCATCCATGTATAAACAAGAATCAACCAATTCCATTAGACAAAATCAATGAGTTGGACATGTTTACATAATGATAATAAAGTGTGAACATTCAAATAGCAAAATAGACCCCTAAAGTTTGTGATATTTGAATAACATTTAAATAACATTTCTAAAAATCAGTCTAGCCTTTACGATTTAAGATTTAAGACCATTCCTAGAATCTGGGATCTAGAATTCAACTCTTTTGCCATTTTGGGGATAACAATTAAATCTTTAAAAGACATGAAGTTTGTATTCTGGTAAATCAGCTATAAGACGATTGATACATTTGAGATCAACATTGCAAACTGCACCTTAACCTGTCACCGTACACTGAACCTCGCCAAAGCTGTTGAAATTATGAAATGAAGTGTACGCAACGATTCATATTTTTATCGCTCTAAACAATACTGCGGAAGAAAAGAAGAGTATCTTGTGTTGCTAACGATTATTCGATTTGTTCATATTAGCAGAAGCATAATAAAACATACGTGCACGGAAAATTAATAAAAAATGTATTTATATGTTTTTCTGTCACGCACTAAAAAGGGATTGTTTCGAAACAGAATGAATACTGGGTCATGAAATATATTTTGATAATTTTCAGCATAACCTCAGCCAAAACAAGAGTTACATCTCAGCCCGGCATCATGTTTGTTCGTTAAAAACCAATGACATTATTTGCTCCCTAGTTAATCTTTACCAAAGTCACGTGATGTCTGTAAACCATAATTATGNCCCCTTCCCTAAATCGCCATCTTGGTTTTAGATGTTAATGCTAATAACATAAATATTGTATTACAGGGGAAGAAATGATATTATCATATTGGGGGCATAAATTTACTAGAGAGCGATTTTAAAGGTCAAACAAATTTTAAAACTGGGAAAAATTTAAAGGTATTTGCACCCCTCCTAGAACAATGGGTTTGTCCTTGCGGGCACACCTTATGCCTGGTACAGCATTATGCATCATCATGTTAATCTTTAACTATCTATTGACAAAAGCCCTGCAATAATTTTGTTTGCACATTTCCAATACAGCAGGGTCACAGGTCACCGCCCAGGATGCCTTGCGAGCATTTTTCTGTTGATCACGTCTGCGCTACAACACACCCAAGCGGTACAAAGATATAGGAAAATACGGATAATACACATACATTTAGGCGGGAAGTGTGGACAATGATATAAACCGCTGGAAAGATTTTCATATTTTTCGAGGAGGATTTACGGTGATTTTTCTTGGTGCAATATTTCCAAACCAAGATGGCAAAAGGGATCCTGGTCCTGTTATGCTGCTCTCTGTGTGTGATGCAAGCGTATGCAGTAAATCAAGAAAGTGAGTATATTTTCTTGACCAATATTTCTCTTTTAGTAACGGATGCACTTTGTTGACTCGGTGAAGGCTGAAATCCAAAATGGCGCTCTTTAATGTGACTGGAAATGTGGAACTAAATCTTGCATATTTTCGTTACCTTTTGTTTGTTATTTTGAATGTTTTCCTTTAAAACAATACATTTTGTAGAACGCCATGACAATCACTATAGACCTTTAAACATTAAAATGCGTATTATTAATTGATAATGGATATGCATGGTGTTATGTTAATGGATCAATATGTATAAACTTGTTTCGAGAACTGGAAATTTCGATTTGTTTCAATGTCGGCTTATTGACTTTTTGTCAAATGTTGTACGCCTGTTTTATACTTCATTCTCCATTTTAATGATATCAGTTGTTCATCAATTTGATAACGTTTGCCGGAGCAATAGCCGAGGTATGAAAATTTCCAAAGCACGTAGCGACCTTATACCATAATGTGATATGCACTATTCAAGAATGGCTTATGATTATTATCATTATCAAATTAAAGTAAATTTTGATTTGTTGTTGTTACCGTTATGTACTGCTATTTTAATCCTGTATAGAATCACCGATAAATTTGTATCTTTATGTGGTATTGATTTGTTAAGATAATTCGATTAAAAGAATCATATGCATTTATATGTTGAGGGAACTTTAATACTCACCAAATATCAGTTACAATTTCACCGACATCTACAGTATATATCCGAATTAATTACCTATTTTGGTCTCAAGGACATGCTTTTTAAGTGTACTTTATATATCATTTATTAGCATGACATAAAACAATAATAACATTTTTTTTTTGAGGCAACGATAATACTTACTGCATAAACTACTTTGATTTTCCAAATGTTTACTTCGACTCACCTTTGTCAATTTTGTTTAAGATTTCGATATGTTCTGACAATAAATTCGATGACATACGGAAACAAGCTTACAAAATGAGTTTGAAATTAATGTCCCTTGGAAAAAATATCAATTCCTATATAGGTTTCAAGACACAGATTTATCGAGTATTCAAAAGGGTTTCGACAATGCTAATTCGTGACATTTAGAAACTGAAAATAGGTAATCCATTACAGGTGTATACTGACATGTAAACGCAAACAGTGGCAGATACATGTAATACTTCACAGTTATTGGTTCCATTGATAAATAAATATCTTGTACGATCGTTTTCAAAGAAAATCGTTTCATTCGCTCTTGACGCTTTTCATAGGTTCAACAACTTTCTGGTTTCTAGTGATGACAATTCAATTTCTGTTGATGTAGCAGGAATGTTGTTATTATTGCTAAAACAATAATGTTTATATGAGGAAAAAAAATGATGATAATCATGATGATGATCAATATGATAATTAGAATAATGATGATTGTTGTGACAACAATTATGACACTAACAATAATATGATACGAAGTACTACTAATTCAATATAATTATTATATTGTTTATATTATTATCAATATCATTATCATCATCGAAATTGTCATTATAATTGTAACTACTAACATAATTACAATTACAATTACATTATAATTGTAATTATGTTAGTAGTATTTTTATCGTTATTATCATTATTAGAATTAGTAGTGGTATGGCTTTTACTATCATTGTTGGTATTATATATTGTTATTGTTCTTATCATCATCATCAAGATTATCATCATCATCATCAGGTTGATCACCTGTCAGGCAATATGTTGTTTTTTGTTTCCTTTTCTTTCTCATTCTTTTTTCCCTTTCCTTGTACTTCTATTTTTATTCTTGTTCTTCTTCTCCTTCTCTTACTTTTATTCCTTTTCCACCTCCTTCTTCATCTTCTCCTTCCTTCACTTTTTCTTTTCTTTATTATGATTTACCAACGTTTAACATTTCAACTTCAAACTTATATTACTACCCCACAATATTAACATAATAAGAAAAATATCAATTGTTGATGCGGTTAGATTTGTAATAGGCAATATGTTTTTCAACTTATATTTTCCAATGTATTTTAAATGTTTGTACAAATGTATTTATATCTTTATGTCTTTTTAAAAGGAATATTTGTATGCTCATCGCAATCGTCCGTGCCGCAATGATATTTTCATTCATTAACCATGTATATCGATAAATCTATCATTATCATTATCATCTCGTTGTTATCATTAATCTTTCTGTACGAGAACGAACGAACATTTTTACTCTGAATATTTGATCCTAGCCTCTTTTCTTGATTCTCTCTTTTCTTCAGATTTTTATCCATTAGGTGAGGGCAATCGTGATGATTACCTGAGACAAGACAACGACGTCGCCTCCCCTGCCATCGACTTGAGATGGGGAGTCCCTTTCTACAACAAGAAATACTGGAAGATTTTCGTACGTAGAGACATTTTTGCTTTATTTTGTTAATATTTCTCATTTTTATGAAGACCTTCGTGATGGTGGTGGTGGTGATGATGATGATGGTGGTGGTGGTAGTAGTGGTGGTTAAGATTCTGATGATGTTGATATTGATGATGATGACAATGACGATTGGAATCATGATGTCATGATAATGTTGACTGGTGACGGTGGTGGCGATGTTGATGATGACGATGGTGTTGATAATGATGATAATGAAGAGGATGATGATGGTAATGATGACGATGATGTCGATGATAATGATAATGACGATTGGAATCATGATGTCATGATAATGTTGACTGGTGACGGTGGTGGCGATGTTGATAATGACGATGGTGTTGATAATGATGATAATGAAGAGGATGATGATGGTAATGATGAAGATGATGTCGATGATAATAATTATGAATAATATGATGCTAGTGGCGATGAAGATGGTGGTGATGATTTTAGTTAATAATATCAATGCTGATTATGATGACGAAGATGATGATAGTGATGATGATCCTGATGATAGTGATGGTGGTCATAATGCTTGTGATTACCAATATCCAAGTTTTCCCTAAACTACTTTACAAGAAGGAATAACAATCAGGAGGCATACTAGTTTGATGGAATCGGATAAAAAATGACAAAGCTATGATCAAAAAATGTTTTGAAAAGTTGGTTCTAGGCTCCGGAAATTGGCTGAATCGTAAATGGCTCTGTGACGTAGTGGCGGACAACTTCCCCATTTGTTTCAACGCACAAAATAGTTTCAATTCCTTTTTTTTTCTTTTTTTTTAGAGGACATGTATACAATATTCTCCCCATAACATATTTGGAATAAAAGGAACTTTGGAGCAAAACGTAAACTAGTGTAATTGTGTACACTACAAACGAGAGAGGCGTCTGTCATTACATCACAATCCACTGACACCATTGCCAATTTGAGATTCACATATCTGTAGTGATTTCATATTGCAAACAATCATAACTTTCTTATTGTTGGTCCCATATATTTCAATCTTTCGGCATTTGGTTTCCCTGAATATTACTGCTTTCATTCAAATGAACTTATTACAAGGGTTTGAATGCTCTTTGTATTTCATTTTCCTTTCAGTTTTTCTTCTTGATCTTCCTCTTTTCAGTGTATTTTCGTTCAGTTCTTAATTCAGTTGATTTTCTTTTAACATTGCTATTAAGCTTATTTCAGTTTAGTTTACTTAATTAATTATGTTAGACAAGTTTACATTCGTTTAGGCAAACCATGCCACTACCAAATAATATATAGTTCATGTGAATGTGTAAGTCCAACAAAGGGTAATTAAAGCATGCGACTGAAAGCGTTCGAAATTATATATTCGATTTCTCACACTCTTTGGTTTTCAGTGTAGCCTACACGGTCAAAGGTCAATTGAATAATGTATGTTTAGTTAACGTGTTTGAACTATATTAGCATGTACATAATGTGAAAACGAAACAGTTCTTAAACGATACAAAGTAAAACAATGATTTAGTATTGGATGTTTTTCCAAGCGCATATTTGTTTTTCTTCAGATAACGGTGTTCCGACATACTACATCAGGTTTCGTTAGCAATTGCTCCGCACAATTATAGTTCGACCAGTAGAGACGTTGCGCTCTGTGTGGGACGTAAGGGAGGGGAAAATGATGATTGAAGAAAGGAAATTCTGTTAAAAACGGACAAAATCTGGACTACATATGTAAAATAATATTTTACGCATATACATCTAGGACTGGTGAATTCATAAGTTAAATTTCTGGGGGGCACGCGCCTGCACTACACAAGGGAAATGTGATAAACAAAATTACCAGAATCTGGACTACGCCCCCTACCTTTCGTTTTTGTTGTTAATTTGAAACCTGATTTTCTACTTTACGCATGAAGTCGCTGATAACCTAAACATTTGTTAGTGTATAACCTTCCGTTTGCCTCGAGTGTTGATTGGGCCGATCGCAGGCTATACCAGCTGCGCTGATCGGCACAAATTTCGTCGTTTATTCACCTGACTCGCAATCCAAGGGTCTAGATACCAGGGCAGCGTCTCACGAAACCTCCATAAAAACAAGTTCACCAACATCCCATTGAAACGCATGTATTATAGTTAACAGGCGTTTCAATGGGATGTCGGTGAACGTGTACTAATGATGGTTTTGTGAGATGCTACCCTGGGTCCTGCTGGGATGATTATAATTTTAGTCCCCTCAGGAGGAACAGCATTAATTCCCGGTGGGAAAAAAATATATCATTATCATTATCACCATGAATATTATTATTTCATTGTTTTTATTATCATTACAAATGTATGCAACGACCCCCCCCCCCCCCCNCACTCCTTCCCCCTCTCTCATTCTCTCTTGTATTCTTTTTTCAACAGGTAAACGATAACGGTGTGCTTTCCTTCGAAAATGAATACACGAAATACGAACAGGCACAACCCGTGTTCCCCATTGGACCGGATCTGGAGGTGAGTTCGCTATTTTCTCGCATTTAATTGATTGTATTCCTTTATTTCTACTCAAGACGGTTATTTTTAAGCCTATCTGCACTAGTTTGGCCAGGAGGGATTAGATCACCCTGCATGGTCACTGGCAGGTGGTTATCTCATCAAATCAGCTCTCAATTGACATAAGAAAAAGGGTACCATGGGGGACCAACATGAACAGCTTTAGACAGACATTTCTGTCTCTTTTGTTCGTTAGCCTCTGATTTGGGTAGGGTCGGCTCAAGGCATTGTTGGCTATATTGAGGGTGCAAGTACATACAGGTAGTGGAGTCCCGCTCTTAAATTGAATCCTAACATTGTTTATGAATACCAAACACTGTATGATCGCAAGAACATACACATTTGACAAAGGTACGCGCATAAATCTTTGAAAAGTAATCCCAATGTTACCGGGTGGAATCTGTATACATCTGTCCGTTCCTAAAATGGAGCGTATTGCTATTGCCAAGTTATTCAAGCATCATGAAATTTGGCATGGATGAATATTATCACATTAATTTTAAGCTTTTAATAAATGATAGCCCAATAGTCCACTCCAAATTTTATTAAACCGAAACGGAAATTCTTCTTGCCCAATTGATCGTGAGCCCGGCAGCCACTGAGCAGCGCCAGAAGCAGGTCCACTATTTTAAAATCAGAAATACATCCATTTTAGCAGTGTTTTTCATGTTTTGTTTTTTTTCTTTAAAAAAAAAAATCAACAAATCAACAACAAAAAAGTCGCACAAAAAAAAGAAGGCGGTCCCCAAAAAGGAAGCGGGCGGGGACGCTAAACATGTATATTTCTTTACATGGCCTAAAATAAAATATAATTCTACGTATTTAAACGTATAGGAAACGACGGATAGAGAGAGAATTCTGATCGCTCCATTCTGGGGTAACGTGGACATGACAGAGCGTGGCTATGTTTACTACCGTCAAACCACCGAGCAAGATCTGCTTGACAGAGCATCGGCAGAAATACACTTGTAAGTAGGTCTATGAACCCGATAATGGTGGATGTGGTGGGGTGGTATTGGTGGTATTGGTGGTGTTGGCGGTGGTGTTGGTGGTATTGGTGTTACTGGTGGTAGGCTATAGTGGTCATGGTGGTGATGATCATGAAATTTAAGATGTTGAAGAGAGAGATGATGGTGGTAATGGTAATCATTATGGTTATCATGATGACTGGTGGTGGTGAAGATGAAGATGATGCTGAGATGATGATGATGATGATGATGATGATGATGATGATGATGATGATGATAATTATGATAATGAGACTATGAAGATGATGATGTATACAATGATGATGATGGTGAGGACGAAGACGAAGATGATGATGATGATGACGAAGAAGTTGATGATGATGACGAAGATGATGATGATGATGATGATGATGATGATGAAGATGACAAAGATGATGATGATGACGATGATGATGATGATGGTGATGATGATGATGCTGCTGCTGCTGATGATGATGATGTTGATGATGCTTGTAGGAGAAAATGACGGTGATGATGATGGGGATGGCCTTTGTTTCTTTCATCTAAATATGATATAACTTTTGGGCATTAACAGCATTTCTCTGTTCTTCTTTATATGTACTTGTCTTTTCCTTCAAAGGGGTTTCGTGGAATGGGATGATTTTCAGGCTAAAGTTCTCATCATTGCTACTTGGATGGAGGTCGGTTTCTTCGGAATGGCTGACGGATACAGTTTGGTGAGTAATAACCGGTTTTAGCACGTATCATTCATGGAAGGTAATAGCACACCGACTTGACAGATACAGAACCAACAACAGACTGAACGAATAACCGCGAAGTTCAACTCTGATTCAAATAAAATTAAAGCTATACTTCCCGCACTGTAATACCTCACTTCTACCCCCTACCCAATTCCATAAATCCCCTCAGCACAGCTATCGCATTCAATCGCTCTATTTACCATCTTCCCCTTACATGTTCCCATACACCTTTTTTCACTCACATCCCCAAAAGCATTTTGTTCTAAGGATTTATCAAGTTTATAAAGGATTACCAAGCCTTTAATATTAAGTGGCACTCCTTTTTCATGATTATTTTTTGTTAGTATTACAATGCAGTTACTTTACGCTGATGGTGTATTAATGAGAGGAGTTGTCTATCATCATGATATGTGTTGTAATTAATTAGTAACTTTGCACAAATACCATGAATTAAAGGAAATATATCAAATGGTTTAACGTTTGATTTTACACACCAGAAAAACACGTTCCAGTGCATCATCGCCAGTGACGAATTCGAAACGTTCGCTATCTTCATCTACGATCAATTAGACTGGACCACGGGAACGGAGAGTAACGGAGGCTCCGATAACGGTATCGGAGGAACACCGGCACAGGTGGGATGATGTTTTTTGTTTCGTTATTCTCTTCCCTTTTTTTCTTCTCCTTTTTCTGTTTCGTCTTCGTCTTCTCATTCTGCTTCTTCTTCTTTTTCTTTTTCTTCTTCCGCTTCTTCTTTTTCTTCTTCTTCTTCTTCTTCTTCTTCTTCTTCTTCTTCTTCTTCTTCTTCCCCTCGTCTTCGCCGTCGTCTTCGACTTCATCTTTTTTTCGTCTTCTTCGTCTTCGCCGTCGTCTTCGACTTCATCTTCTTCTTCCTTTTCTTCTTCTTCTTCTTCTTCTTCTTCTTCTTCTTCTTCTTCTTCTTCTTCTTCTTCTTCATTATCTTCTTCTTCGGGAATAGGGCTATGCAGCCTATTAGGAAGTGAACTCAAGAGAGCAAGCGGCATGAGAAAGACAAATGAGGTGTAATGGTATGAGGGCATTAAATGCCTCAGGAGTAGTTCAAAGTTCAAAATTACATTTTGTTATTTCCTTTTTCAAAAAGAACAAGTCAGCGTGCACTGTATTAGATGGAAATTCTATTATTTTGTTCCGTTTTCCTAAAAAAAAAACATGAATGAAAAAACTCTTTGACCTGATTGTGGAAACACCTTTCTTTGGTAATAGGACCCTGCTATATAGCAGTACTGCTAGAAGGGTGGGGTGCTCTTTTAAATTCACATTTAAATTACTTTTCTTAAACCAGTATACACGCCTAGTAACATATGCAAATTAGACACTCATATTATACAAATTGATTACATTCTTTGTAATAAATATAAAAAAAGAAGGACGATTTCAAGTTGTTCAATCTTTTCTTTTTCAATAAGATTTAGTGGGGTTTTTTTCTTGAAATAAAAGACTTTTTTTTTTATTTCATTAAATACGAACACACATCTCAATTAATAATCCAAACAAAAATATGAAACAAACATAAAACAAACGCTTAACCATTCTGGAAACCGGACACAGATGAATCTTTAAATAAATTATTTTTAAAAAAATAATATTGTATATTTATTCAAATGCATTCACTTGTTCAGAAGAGAGCTTTGGAACTCTTGAATAAACTTAGTTCATTCATCATCATTTTCATAATTAATACGTCACAAAAAGTCTGGTATTTAGTTCAGTCTTGTTTGTTTTTTGTTTTATGAATGAAGAGAAATGAGGATGAATTCAAGAAATATGAATTTACTCCCAAATTAAATGATATGCCAAGCATAAAATATCACTGCGCCGCATCCTTTCCGTTTTTGTAAATTTTTGGTGTACATTTTGAAATTTTCATTAAACCTGTTTTGGACAAAAAAAATACCGTAATATAGATCTTATCAGGACATGTACTTGTAATTGGTAAATACAAGGCATATTTACAACACGCTGGGTTAACCCTGGTATTAATCACTTTATATTAATCATGCCGATCTCCACAAATGGTAAACGAGCTCTTATTACCAATCATGTTGAAGAATATGTTTTGAGTAATTCGCGATCATACACATTTTGCCGGAAAACCGCCTACTATCCGGACTGGATAGATATCGCGTAGTCCCATATAAATCCGTCTTGCCGTGTACAGTGCTTGTAACTTTACCAAGACTGGGCAACATTTCTTATCATGTTGATGATTCCAGAACCTTGTAGTACACACCAATAATTATATACTAGATGATCAATCGTTTCTGATCGATTCCACAAAGTTTCTTTCACGATGCAATCGCATGACCAGAACTGGTCTTTACCTTTTAACTAAAATTATATGATCCTGTCTGTCGTCACTCAAAATCAGGTCGGTTTCAACGCTGGCGATGGTTCGAAGTCGATGTCCCATCAGTACTCCCGTGACGGTACCTTCTTGGGAGGCCTCGTCACCGAATCCAACATCGAGATCGCCGGAACCTGGATCTACTACATCAGCTCCGTGAGCGTTGACATCGGTGGCTGCACTACGGCAGGTGAGTTTCGACATCACTAGAGCTAACGGGTACCAATCACTAACAAATGTGTTGGGTTGTATTGGGATTACAGATGTCGTAATGCTGTATTGAAGAAAATAGATATGTTTGGTCATTCCAATTCCAATTCTACATTTAAATTTCATTTCAAATCCAACTCCAAATTAATTTCCGATTCTAATTCCAACTTAAAACTCAATTTCAATTTCAATTCTAAAGTTCACCTAACTGACGAAAAGACATACCTCGCTACGACACCATGTTTAGCAATCAGTCCAATGCTTTTGTTTAAATCCCGATTCCAAATCCAGTTTCTATTTTGAATCTTGCTGAGGTACAGAGTCCCACGCTTTTACTCATTGCTCGGCTGCCAGTCCCAATGTACATCAAATGCCCTTTTTGCAATTTCAAGTTCAATTCCAATTCCGATCCCAAGTTCAAAATTAAGTTCTAGATTTTGCTTAGATGAGGGAAAGATATTTTCACGCTACGACTCCATGCTTGGCCACCAACACCTTTACAGCCAATATTCTTGCTTCAATTCCAATTCCAATTCCAATTTCAATTTCATTTTTTCTCTTTTTTCGTAGTGAGGTAAAACATTCCCATTCTTTGACTCAATACTTGGAAAACAGTTCCTTTACATCCAATGCTCCTGTTTAAATCTAAATTCCACTTTCAATTTCAATTCCAATTCCAATTATAAATTTTACTTAGGTGAGGTAAAGACGTTACCGCGCTACGATTCAATGCTTGGTAAACAGTTCCTTTACATCCAATGCTCCTGTTTCAATTTCAAATCCAATTCCAATTCCAATTCCAATTTCAATTTTAATTCCGATTATAAATTTTGCTTAGGTGAGGTAAAGACGTTCCCGCGCTACGATTCAATGCTCGGCCACCAGTTCCTTTACATTCAAGGCCCCTGTTTCACCCTTGAAGACGACATCTGGCTCGAGTTTGGACCGGCTGATGACCCCATCGCTCTCACTAACTGTACCTGGATGAGTGCCCAGCGTGCTTGGTGCGTCGTACCTACGTTCTTCCAAGTCGGTCGTATCGAGACGCGTGTGTCGAACAACGATGCTATTACGTTTCCGTTCACCGGGACATTTGATATAGGTATGCATGAAAATGAAAGGTCTTTCTTTGCTTTTATCGTATTCTTAGTTCATTTTAATCTTCACACTTTCTCTATTCTTATTTCCTTTTCATGCCCTTGGTACTTATCTTCCTTTGCTTCTTCTTCTTTTTCTTCAATTTTCTTATTCTTCTCCCACTTTTGTTTCACTCTTTGTATCTGTCTTCCTCCTGCTATTGGTCCCCAATTTCTACTGCTAGTTCTTCTAATTCTTCTTTCCTTGTTATGCTACAACGTCGCTGTTTGTGTTTTACTCTGTCATCGCATTAATCATCAGGTATGATGTTTTTTTCTTCCGCTAGGAATTTTCCCCCGATTTCTCTTCCTCCTCCTCCTTCATCATCGTCATCTTCCTCAAGCCTCCACCTCCTCCTGTTCTTGTTCTTCATTCTTGTCTGCCTTCCTTCTTTCCCGCCACCCTTCCTCCTCCCGTCGCTCCCTCTTAATCTACCCATAATTCCCCATGTTTGTCTCCCTCTTATTGACCAACCTTATTGTATGTTTACCTTATCAGTCGACGTCGGAGACGTCCCTGCTGGAATCCAGAGAATAAATCCCCACAGTGAGTCCTGGATGTTGGCTGATAGGCCCGTAGCCATTGAATGGGATGCCAGTCTGATAAACTACACGCAGATAAACATTGATTTATTAAGTGAGTGATTACCGGTTATGATTTATTGGATCTGGATTGTTGAACTCAATAACCACATGACCCAATTTGACCCCATGCTTATAAATGATAATTATGCGACAAGAATGTTTTGCTGCAAATAAAAAAAGATATGTGTTACTATCATTATTATTATCATTAGTAGTAGTAACAGTAGTAGTAGTAGTAGTATTACCATTATTATTATTAGAAGTAGTAGTAGTAGTAGGAGTAGTAGAATAATAGTAGAATTAGTTTTAGTAGTAGTAGAAGTACTAGTTGAAGTAGTATAGTAGAATTGGTAGTATAGTAGTAGTAATA
>BEXV01001509.1:80989-91694 GCA_003118195.1 Hemicentrotus pulcherrimus
CCCCCCCCCCCCCCCCCCCCCCCCCTTGGGGGAGGGGTTGACAAACTTTGCTCCTGTATTCACATTTTCCCGATCCTGATACGATTTGAAATTTTCCTCAATTTGCATGTGGAAGAGCTACGGCATACCGCAGTATCAATATTCTACTCATGTGACCAATTGAATACGCCAGTAAGGAATGTCTCATTCGTGTTTCAACTTAGAAGTTTACATGGGGTTCATAACTTATATTTTTTTCCAATACCTCCCGAGTTTGTTAATGTTTGTAATATTTGTACTATATTCTAGATTTTGATGTAATATTGAGATTTTAATTTTGATTTATTATGCATGAATTATAGTTGTAGTCATTCATATTTGATCATTTATTTTGTTGTACATTGATTTTGTTAATTGAGCAATTTCAGCTTCCCAGCTGCATGTTCTTTTTTTGCAATAAACCATATCAAATCAAATCAAATCAAATCAAATCAAATAATCAAATCAAACTTTATTTCCATTTTCAAATGTTCTTCTGCAGAGAGTCTGCTATGTGGCGGCTTGGAGACACCCATCCACGGCTCCATCTCGGCGGTTGACTCCGCCCCCGAACGTATCGAGGTAGCCTACAGTTGCGACATCGGGTACGAACGGTACGGTAACCAGTACAGACATTGCCGCCAAGAGTATGAGCGTTGGACCGGCTATAAACCGGGCTGCTACCGTAAGTATCTAGGACGCCATTTTGGAATTAAGTACAGTATCGAGTTAACGAAGAGTCTTTTCATGAGACATTGAAATAGGCTATTCTCATAATGTAATCAAGTGTAGTGCATACGTCTTTGTGAAGTGCCTCGAACAAATTATTGTATTCACTTGTTAAAGATAAAGACCAGTTATGCGATTGCATTGTGAAAGAAACGTTGTGGAATCGATTAGAAAAGGTTGATCATCTAGCATATCAGTATTGGTGTGTAATGCAAGGTTCTGGAATCATCAAAATAATAAGAAATTTAGCCCAGTCTTGGTAAAGTTACAAGCACTGTACACAGAAAGATGTATATAGGACTACGCACACGTGCGCGACACGTGCGTTTATCTCTCACACACCAATAGATAAACTAATTTACCAAATATGTCAATTAGTAGGCGGTTTCCTGGCAAAAAATTATCATCATGTACTAGTCAAAACATACTCTTTTACATGATAGATGATAAGAGCTTCCATTGCATTTTTTGAAATTGTGGCGGTTCCAATACTGGTATTTACCTTTAAGAATGATTGTATTTCAATAGCCAAAATGAAAATTGTATTTTGTAAATAGTAAATTGTCCTACCTACCTAGCAACATAAACTGTATGCAATTTGCAATTCTGACTATTGAGATACAAATATTTGCATAAAGGCACTTCACAAAGACGTATTCATTAAATGTTACTACATTTAATAAATGAAGTAATATTAATTAAATAAACAGAATGAACACGTTTGATTGAAGCATACAACAAATTACTCTATGAAACCAGGCCAGTGTTTCACGGAACAACCATACGTACAAGTTCGCCAATAATTCATTGAGATGTGTGTTTTAAAGTAAACACTCGTTTCAATTGGATGTCGGTGAAGTTGTTTCTATGGCAGTTTCGTGAAACGATGTCATTTTAAATGAGTCACAGCTTCTCTTATTGTTTTCCTTCAGTTGAATCAATTAAGTTTACTTATTAAAGGTGGTCATTGCCCGCTATTCACCTGGATTATTCAATTTTGAATGATGAATCTATAGTATTATACTCGAATTTCATTCCGAATTTGCAGTGTTAGGAGAATCTTAAAAGAGACGATGATTCGTTGTTGTACTCATGTCTCAAAATGATTGGGTTAGGATGGGATAAGTTACTTTAATCTGCAATTGTGGTGTTCTCTTCTTTTTGGGGACAGAACAACTGAACCCGTTAGAGTTGGCCATGGCTATCGTCGGCGGGGTGGTCGGGGCCGTACTCCTCGTCGCTGCCGCTATCTTCATCTTCTTGTGGGCAGCCAAGAAAGACAGAAAGGATGACAGGCGCAAGAGAGAAAAGGAGATGTAAGAATCATTTTCGATGCTGCTGCTGCTGCTGATGATGATGCTCATAAGGATGATCGTCCTCGTCCTTATGAACATGATTATGATTGGTGATATGGTCATGATGGTGTTGGCGTTGATGTTAGTCATGAAGATGATGATGATAGGATTAATCGTGGTGTTTAAATCATATCCTGCCATCATGAATGCAGCCCAGTGCCACAGGGCTTATCCCCTTTGTGCCAAGCCACAAATCATCCTGTGACAAGTTTATTTTGAGATAATCTGATAATCTGATGGTGCATGCGAAGCGCTCAGCACAGTAAAGGAGCACGAGCAGTCCACGTTCTCCGTCGTGCAAATCTAAAAGTCCCTATTATCATCATGTTGATGGTCATGGGATTGTGGTAATGGTGGTGCTGAAGGTGACACGGGGATGATGGTCAGAGGAACAATGGTGACTGTGACGATAATGGTGATGTGTAGAAAGAGAGGAACATGATGTATAAAAAATCAATAGGTGGTCATAATGACTATCATGATGATGATAATGGTGATGCTGATAATAGTCATGGTGCGCATGATGATGATAATAATAAGAGTATTGATGATAAGAGTAGATAGGAATAAGAAGATGTGATGATTATAAGGGGGTGCCAGTGATGATTATGATGATAATAATGGGGGAGAGAATGATGATGCCGTATGTGACGATTATCAGATCATGATTGCAAAAAAAACCTAACAAAGTATGAAAGCAATATGTAAGAAATAAAAGCAATACAAAAATTAAAATTAAAGTTAAAATTAACAAAAACGATATATATAGCAGTCTGCTTTAATAATTATCACTTCTCATTTTCTTCACGGCACTGACCAGATTCGCGGATATCGAGATGAAGCCGACGCCAACGACTCAGTCGGGATATCATCGCGGTCCGCCTCCATCTCAAGATAAACCAGGCCTCAGCTACGGCACCGGAGTGAGCCGTGAACCCTCGCCCTACCGGGCTACCCCCGACCCCGTCTCATACCGCCCCGTGCCCCAGCAGCAGACGGCCCCTTATCCCCCCACTGGGGGCCACCCAGCTTACCCGCCGGCAGCGGCCAACTACCCGCCTCCAGCCCCCGTGTCAAACCAGGCGGACGTGGAGCGAGAGAACAAGGGCTACGCTTCGGAGAGTTGGGCTTAAACGCGATGAAACCTCGATTGGAGAGAACGTAGAGTCCTGCATTGTTGGTCAGAACTAACACTATGAACATGACGGACAAAGAAAGAGGACAAAATATACAGTTCCTCTGGTAGACAATGGAACATCCCTTCAGTGCTATTATGTAAAAAAAATTATGTAGAACAGATGTCACATGCATATTCACCTGTCTTACTCATTTTTACATAATAAAACTGAAGGAATGTTCCTTTATCACCTTGCGGAACTGTTTATTTTGTCCTCTTTTTTGTCCGTCATATTCATAGTGTAATATCGGTTTCCCATTATCCTTAAAAAGTAGCTTGTTATCGCTACGTTCCGATAGAGGGAACAAACGCGCGAAGTGCCACCATGCGTTGTGGGTATAAAGACATTGCCTTATCTTGGGACTAAATGTCTCCATCAAAGGAACAATTCATGTTGATATTTTGATAAGGGCTTTGACATATAATTCATATTTTCTAACCGTTTGGATGAAAGGCAATGGAATGTTCGATGTAAGATACAACCTAATTGTGTAGCAATAACATTGCGATTCCCTCATTTGCAGAACACGTGAAGCGCATGCGCCTCATAGACCGTGCCCATGATATAGCGACAAAGCACTAATTGAGGAAATGGTGGGAAATCGATATTAGTCCTGACAGAATGTAGAAATTATGTGAACACGATGTTTTCACGTAATAGATTCTAGGTTCCGAATCCATTTTGTGTTTACACTGTCGGTATTTGCGACATTGTGGTATAGCACACTTTGTCACATAGCGTGAAAATGGTAAGAAACGGGAAGATTTTTCGTAGTAAATATGCTGTGTCACTGATTTTCAAAAAAGCCTCTACACGGAGAGGAGAGAGAAAAAGTAGAAATTAGGCCTTTAGCAAACCTTGAAGTAAATATATAACAATAAACATTATTATAATAAACATTAATAACTACATAACATTCCATGATTATACTTGTTGATCCATCCAAAACGATTACGTCTTTCAATCTACATACAAACAAATTGTAAATGATATGCCTGTAACTGCTAATAATTTACAAAGTTTCAAATATCATGTTACGTCATGCATTTTCAATGACAATGTTTTGTTTCAATTATAATGACGATGATTTATTGTCTACGGTAGTTGATAAGTATCTGAGATAGTCGCTCATAAATGCTATAATGAATTTGATTTTGTTTTTGTTTTTTCAAGAGCGAGTGAGCCGAAAGATAAAATCTATATTGAACTAAAAAAAAAGTTTTAAAGGCTTGTTGAGTTGGGAGCTTTCAGTTGTATTGAAATATAAAACAATTACTATTCTTTTCTGCTTAGACCGTTATGGGCTTTGCTTTTGTACATATTTTCATCTCCCTTTCCATACTGCTTTAGAAATAGTTAACGAAATATTCCATGTTGCATCTTTTGTTTTTTAACATTCGCATCTGTATTACTTGTTACTCAAATCAAAGAAGCGCTTTTTTACGCAAAGAGATATTGCTTATCCTTGCCTTTTTGCATTTTCAAATATAAATGTAAACTGATTATGACACAAATATTTTGATTGCAAAGGCATCTTTAGTTATCATTTTAAAGCCAATCCATAGTGCCTCGAAACATAAAAACATAATTAACAAAAGAAATCTTCGTTTTTTTTGCCGTGGTTTAAATACGGCGCCATATGTGAACAAGCCTTATGGCTATGATACAGTAGGTCTGTTATCATTATTGCTTTTTCAGCGTTTTTGTTTTGTTTTCTTCCTTTTGCACTTGTAAATACATGAACAGTGTTAAGTAGTTGTTATGGTAATTAGATGTACCGATTTTACACAATTAATGCAATTAATGCCAATGGCAATGCTAAAGCTTGTCTTAAACATGAAAATAGTGTTATAATTAGGACGCATATAGTTTCGGATTACTGTACAACGAAATATTATCTCCTTGTTAATTTAAGTCATGCGATTGCATGAATGTAGTATTATGATTGTCTTAATGACTGAAAGTAATGTTTTTTAAGGAGCTTGGATGAAACTATAAAGATTAAATGTACCTATCATTGAATTACATACTCAATAGTTAAGAACAGCCTTCGCTTTTATATTTAAGATGCATAAACATATTTTTAATCGACTATTTAAAATATTTCGATCTAATTTTGTAGTGTTTGCCAGATACGAATCAGCAATAAATGATTGATTTTGTAACTCTTTGCAGCTTCGTGATTATTAATGAGAAAAAGTGTGTACGGTTCTGAACCAACCGGGGGGACAGAGATATGGATAGAGAGAGTGAGAGAGAGATATGGATATAGAGAGAGAGAGAGAGAGAGAGAGAGATGGATAGAAAGAGATGGATAGAGAGAGATGGGGTAGATAGAGAGATGGATAGATAGAGAGAGGGGGATAGAGAAAGAGAGATCGATAGAGATGGAAAGAGAGAGCGGTAGATATAGAAAGAGAGAGATGTGGATAGAGAGAGAGAGAAGGGGGTGGGGAAGGGTAAGGTCACCTTTTTTTGGTCACCCTTTAGCACAATTTTCTTTTTAAATCTAATTTTTGTTAATGGGGTGGGGGGGGGAGGGGATTTCCTCCAAAACACACACCAAAAAAAATGAGGGGGGTTCGACCTCCCCCTGATTCGTTTACCTGAAGTTTTCCAAAAGAAGACGTTGATGGCGTATTTACCAAATCACAAGTAGGTTATAGAGAAAACATATCATTCTCAGAGTAGTCCCATTCGCAATATTGACCGTTGGTCATATACATTTTATTTACATCATGTGTTCCCCATAACGGTGTACAAAAAGAAAAACAATACGTACATTAACGAACTCAATCACACGATATGTTTGTATATAACATAATCTTAAAATGAGATTGCACACCCCCGGTACGAAATAAAATGCACCTATAGATAATCGTGATATTTCAGAAACATCATTGCCATCTGCAATTATGTATACAAAGCAAAAATTGACATCGCAAATAATTATTGTAACCAATTCATTTTGGAGAATTAGTTTTACTGGTAAGATTATGATCTAGAAGCAAACGGTCGGCTGAAGAATAAATGAAATTGCACATTTGTTACTGATATAAAGGTTTATGGGACATAAAAGAAAATCATGATTGTAAAAATCGGATTTGTAGTGCCGAAACTGACTCACACTCGGTCTAAACAGGGTGAATAGAGCTGTCAAAGTCTGCCATAGGCCATTACATGTTCTAATAATTAATGCAACTGACAAAGTCTTTCAAGGAAAATGACCATCGTAGAAAAAAATATCTCGAAATATTCAATGGTCAATACTGAAGAAAAAAGTGTTGGCTATCAGAAAGAGTGCATTGACCTTTTCAGGTGTCGCACTCTGCTTACTTTCACATTGTAGTTCTCCCAGTAACTGTAATGATATGTTAGAACATGAATATGTTACATACAATACAACAACAAAAATGTGTCAGACGATAACTTGTTCCTGTATCATATCGTCACTGCAATGTGGACTTATCTTTGTGCTAAACCTTGTTTCAAAACGCAAAACATAATGTGAACACGCTATTGAACAGTGTAGACATAATGGGTTCATATTGCCCACAGTGCAAGGAGGGTGAATTCATCTGTGCGGTCACAATATACCCAAAACAGTTATTCCGAATTATATGAATAATTATATTCGACAGTTTTGAAGATGAATGAATGAATTCCAACTGAAGGCAATGCTATGATGAACACACACTTTTGCTCGGCTTCTTTCTTGCTTATAAAAATGACAGCATAGTATGTTCCTCAATTAATGATGAACTTAACTGAGAAAAACGACTAGAATTCTAGTCGTTTTTCTCAGTACAAACAGAGATATCCATGTTCTTTCTTTCACTGCTAGACAAAGGTGCCGTAGTTGAAAATGCTTTAGTAAAAAAGGCAAATTCTATGGCGAAGACATCAGATATGGAGGCCCTTTTTTATGCATCTAGTACGTGATTTAGATAAGCGATGTAACAGATGGCGAGTCGGAGAATCTCTATCTTGGAGAGCTTTTTGTCCGGGGGAAGCGTCGGCAGCAATTTCCTCAGCTCTGTGAAGGCCACGTTGAAAGCCTCGACGCGTATCCGCTCCCGCGTCGCGTGCGCAGTTCGGTATTTTGCCGTTGCGCGTCGTCTCCGGCGGCGCTCTTCGCGACTCAGTTGCGCTTCGCTCCTCGGCGGTCGCATGTCGGTGTTCTGATAACGGTTCGCACAAGGGGTGCCACCTACGACATTGCCTGCTATGTGCGAGTCCTTGCTTATGTTGGTTATCTGAGGGATGAAGTTTCCGCTTCCGGGTTGCATATGTTTGACGGGGGTTAGGTTTGTGAGTTGGATGCTTGTCCTATGACCTCTGGTGTCTAAATCGCAAGGTAGCACCATGATTGGTCGAACGGATTATTCAAAGAATCTGGAAGATTGACTCCGAAATGAGTTTTCGTTGTACCATTTACAGTATTTGCATCCGTGGCTTGTATCTCGTCTGGCAATTGATGTCACTGATGCTTACATAAAAGACAGTGATGCGCGAAACGATGATAACGATGGTAAATAGTGATAACGACGACGACAACGACAATGATGCTGTGATGATAATGTTGTTCTTAATTGTGATTACGCATCCATGTCAGACTTCAATGCAACGATTCCAATATTGTGTAGAGCGTAAGTGACAATCCGAATAGAAGATCTAAAAAGAAAAGACAGAGAAAGAAAAAGAGGGATTAATAAAAAAATCAATAGATATTAAGGCAACTTCCTTGATTGTAATGAAGAGTATGTTCACGAGAGCAAGATATGCCTAATGTATAATTGTAATGGTATACCCCTAGCCTCCCTCCCCTCCCCCTGTCTCCCTCAAATAACTAGAAAGAGTTCGCAAAATCTTTCAAGATATCAACCAATGAGCTTGTTGTTGCTGTTGTTGTTGGTTTGTATAGCGTTTTCCATCGTCGTTAGATTTTCGCACATTCCAAACAATAATATTGATCGATAGAAATGATAATTATTGATCGCAATTCCCCCGTGCTACCGTTACGTCTCTATAGAAAGGATAACAACCCTCCATCCCTGAATTAACGGAGAGACGGTTCATGAATATTCATGAGTATCCAAAACCGTCGGTTTTCACACGGCCTCAAGTTGTCGCCTCGCCATAAAAACGAAGTGACAGCCTCATTACCGGCTAGAGGGAAGCGAGATGTTAACTTATTGGCTGCTTTGTGGCATTGTAGGGGTCGCAATCTGTCAAAGCCTACATCAGGCCAGTGGCGGATGTAGCATCAATTCCCGAAGGGGGGCGGGGGAAGGGGGGAATATATTTCCAAAATCTCCGACACGCCAGCAAATGGGGATTATCACACACACAAAATCAGAGGGGGATAAGTAGGCCTATTCTCAACAAAGTGTAAGTACTTAGAATGACAACAACGATAACAATAATCATAATAACAATAGTTATAATAATGATCAAAATGATATCGATAATGATAATAAAAGTTATAATAATAATAATAATAATAATAATAATAATGTTAATAAAAATAATAATATTGAAAATAATAACAGCAATACAGAGAAATAGGGTCAATAAATAACTGTATAAATTCTATCGAGCGGGGGGAGTACATACAACTGTGCATAAAATATCATGGTCAATTTTGAAGGGTGCTTATTGGTTTATACGCCCTCCGACCTCATTCGTTTAGAGGGGAGTAAATCTTGATAAAATAAATAGTAGAATCCCTTTTTTTTGGTGAAAAAGAGGAATTCAAGGCCAAACATATAACTGTTAATATGATTTTATATTGGATATTGATTACTTTGTACTTTGTTTCTGCATTTAAGAAAATCAAGAATTTTTCGAAGGCAAACACGGCCTAAAAAGAATTTTTTAATGAAATTAGCTTGCTATTACGGCAATCTAAAGAGGGCCGCTTTTCTGACAGAATGTTGCTTGTTTTGATGATGCATGTAGTCCGAGATTGCTTGTCCACTATTGCCAAAAGTAGTGGTTTATAGCTATTGCGGAACTACGATCAATGGGAGCGCATAATTATTTTAGCTTTAAGAAAATCTCTCTCNGAAATAAATCTCCCATCGATAATTTATTTATTTATCCCGTGATCTGCAAAAAGCTGGGATAATAGAAAACTGATAGTTTACCTGAACCTTGTATCGGTAGTCAGATAAAAGGAGAAATCGGTTTCACAATGAAAAAAAACCTGTGCATTTCAGTATAAGTCTTATTACCATATGCACGGTTTTCACAATCTTAACTGATACATTAACTCAGAAATCTTTTACTTTTTAGGCAAATAAAAAATACTCCTACTTTACAATCATAAGACGGATAAGGGACTTATCTGTAAATATTTTGATTTACCAATAAAAACACAAATATAAACATATTTTTTTTTTTTAAAGGATAAGGGACTTCTAATGTAACCCAGAGATTAGGCTTACATAAATTGGCATGCAATATTCATTTTCTTCATCGCAATAAACTTAAACCCACTTCTTTCTATCCTATTTAAGCATCTGAAAAGCTAGGATTGTGAAGAATTAATTTTAAAACGCAAAGGACAAGGTTTATTCTATCCGGTGTCACACAATAATCAATGATAAAAAGGAAATACAAATTAATGCAAATTGTTGGATTTAGTTTGCGTTGAAAACTTGAAATGTCTGCAACTGTAAGGATAGTTTGGCGCGTTTTGGGGCCAAATAAAAACAATTTTTAGTTTCTCGTCCCCTACTCCTATCTGTTATCATCCTCTCTCTCTCTCTCTCTCTCTCTCTTTCTCTCGTTATCTCTAAAATTTCCTTTTCCTTTTGTTTGATATGATATTTATGTCCTAAATCTAATAAAATTACAATATGATGGTATCTAGACATTCATGTCAGTGGGGTTAACTAAATCGTTAATACAATGCCATTTCTCCATATTTTAGTCTCTTCACTGCATATAGAAATAACATTGGAATTGACATTATTCGTGTTAAAATGTACACAAAAGCATATAAATGGACAGTAAAATATCAAATTTCAAATAACATGGAACCCCCTCAAAATATCAAATCAAATAACACGGAGCCCTCTCCGCCTCGTTTAAGAAGTATAAAAAAATATGGACGAGAAACAAAGAATCAATTTTACATGGCCTTATATGGGAAATTAAACAAAAATGACGAGTAGGATTTTCCATGGACAACTCAGGATTACCTGAAAGGATAAGCTAAGTCCCATAAAATACCTACTTGAAGCTCTAAGCGGATTTTAAGGAAAGGTACTTTGTTGGTGTTTTTAAAGTTAGTTTGAATGTTTTATTAGGGTAATGCAATATTGATTACGATTCACCTTTAAAAAAAGAGTTATTTTAATGTTAACCCGGTTTAAATAGTCTCTACTTGTGTTCAAGCTTTATGTTTATCCCTTTTTT
>BEXV01001509.1:93123-107033 GCA_003118195.1 Hemicentrotus pulcherrimus
CCCCCCCCCCCCCCCCCGCCGCCCTTGCTAAAGAAGGAGAAGCTGCTCAAAATTATGCATGAAAAGCAATTTCAAACTTTATCAGTGACTTGCATTCTACCTCCATCTTAAGATATTGCTGCGCTTATTTTATTATAATACAATGCATGCGTATTGCACCAGGGGACGTCAAATGCTTATGCATTATGAAAGCGTTACAGTTTATATTGAGGTGTCGCAATGCTCTCGGGTCTTTACCGAACAAGCACCGGGGGACTTCGGGGCTGAGGCACTGTCAGCGTCCCGCTGAATGGCGGTTGGGGGTTATATCGTCGCAGCTCTATGACGAAAGTCGAGGCGAAGGGGACGATGCATTATTGAGAGCGCTCGTGTTCGTAGGGTAAACAACCGGGGCGATATCAAACTCAGAATAACCGAGTGTCGTGGCAGTTTAATCCCCATGCGATCGGGTAATGTAGACGATAGCGAGATTATGAGTTAATACGCCAATAGACAATAGGTGATACGAGTACATATCGCTGTAATTGCTTTGTCCCACACTGTTAAAGTCCCATTGTCAAGCCATTTAATATAGTTAGAGCTGTAGCCGATATTATGTTGTATGGTTTCTTAATCATCGAAATATAACACCCTTTTTATGCCTTTTATATTATTTCGGCTTCCCCTACCCTTGCCTTACGAATAAGAAGAAGAAAATAACAGTTAAACAAAACAAAGAAACAAAAAACATTTTAAAAGTAAACGTCTATTCTTTTATCTGAATATCGGCTGACTATCTCATTCAGTGTTATAATGCCTTCCCTCTTTGTCTGCTTTATAATCATTATAAAGTGGTAACACTTATTCCTTCTTCTTTTATGCTCTCGTAGAGCCACGATAGTTAACTTTGTTGTTCGTTTGTTTTGCTGGTTTATTTCCTTAAAGTGACTCGGTAACATTGTTGAAGGGTGATGAAAAAAATGTGTAACTTTTGAATAAAATGTTACTTATTATATTCCTTCTACTGTACTTACCCTCTAACGTGCAAAAACAAAATCCTGAGAAAATTCTCAAACCATAAAGACATTTATGGTTTTCTTTGAAGGCGTCACTGTTCAACACTCTCTAACAATGATTAAGAGTAAATTCTCTTAACCATTTTTAAATGTTCCCACCCGTTTTTCATTGATGATAAGACATAAGACAGGCTTTAAAAGGATCTTTTAACACTTAAATGTCTGGAGTGGTTTAAAGTGCAAATTTATTGCTTTGTGACAATTTACATTAACCTAAAATGTCATTAAATTATAATAATATAGTTGGGAGAATTAAGAAATCGATCAGATCAGTTTTCCCCTGATTGTTCGGTTAATAATGGTCCGTTTTCGCTCAAACTTTCAGATTTTCTATTGTACATCTAGCACTGTAGTCACTACCCTAGCACCATTTTTTTCTCATCTGAACAATGTTACCAAGTCCCTTAAACAAAAACATTAAAACATGCATAATATTGAAATTACGATTCATATGCGACGGATAGCTGGAGTCCTTATTAATAAAAAATAAGGCATCTATAAAAACAAAAACTGAAACAAAACAACAACAAATAAACAATCAAAAGTCGAATACAAATATTATAATGAAAAGTATTACTTTTTACTAAATCGGAATATATAATCTCCCAATTATTTCTGTCAGGGTTGTGGTTTTCTAAGATTTAGGAAGCGTTTAATATCTACCATAGATCATGCAACACCTCGTGGTAATATCTTATTTTCATACAATTATCATTGTTTATATTTATTGTAGCCATGGTGATTTGCGTGAAAGCAATTCTACCCTAACCTATAGACGAGTGAAATCAAATTTGCACCCAATCGTCCCAATTAACAAAAATAAACAAATCGGCGTGTCTGCGCATCTTCCCGTCCCCGATTCACACGTCCCCATTCGGCTTCGATAACCGATCATTTCGATCCCGACATTTTTCGCCCACCAATGTCACATCGCCGGGATATCGAATGTCATCGTATAGCACCATTGGGCTAATTACGTTTACAAGAAATTTAATCAAATGTAAGCTATCGTACGGGGAATCATTTCGTCGGCTGATTGCAATTCGTTAAAGAAAACAAGCGGTTTTGTCCAGAAATGCAGCTATCCGTCTTGGGTGTTGTGAAACCTGAGCGGTATGAATGTTTATTTTCGATATGAAAATGCGAATTCAACGCCCCGGTCGGGTTTAATTTGTCACAATAAAGAAATAAAGCCCTGGTTCATGTCTTTTTATTTATCAAACTCAAGAAGAAAATGATGTATGAATTTTCTTTCCTAGAAACGAGTTTTGGGTAAAAGCAGAGGTACGTCTGAAGTATTGCAGAATAATATATATATTCATTTTTGTTGGTCTACTTACAGTGTAATTTTTGTTATTCAAATTAGCTTTCATTATTTGATAACTATGATAGCTGAATCAAAGGTGACGTAAGAGGTGACATCACATAATTTATGGGATATTTAATACGTTAACGTGGCTCCGCTTTCAGTAAGCAAAAAATAGAGTCTTTGATCATGCTGAAACACGTTAACAAAAACAGAGCAATACAGTTTATTTAAAAACGAATTTATTTGTGAAAAAGAAGAGATTGCCTTGATGGTATTAATATATCAAATCATAGTCTTGGGTTGTTTTGGTACGTTATAAATGACCTATACTATTAACATACTGTATATAAGAATAAAGTATGTACACTAACCTTTAACCCAAAATTGGGTAGAATTCACTCAATATTTTGTATTTGTAAATATTACAATCATGGATAATATCTCTTTCTCTCTGTCTCTGTCTCTGTCTCTCTTTTTTTTCTCTCTCTCTGTTATTAATATGCATTTCCTCCTCCATCCGCCCCACCCCTACCATACAATATTAAAGGCTAGACCCGTGAACGTTTGGATAACGAATTTCAGTAACTTCGTTTGATTTTGAAAGATGTAATCTTTGCCAACAAATCAATAACCATAAGCGGGTTCTCAATATAAGGAAGACACGGAAAAAAAATGTCCGTCTAGACATGGTAACGAAAACAAATTTGTTTCAGAAAGAAATACATCTGACTTTTCTAGCACCACACACAAGACACAATGAATGGTGTGATAATTACCTTTCGTCGCATCTACAATCAATAAAACAAGCTAATTATTTGGAATGGAAGATATGTATGGTATTTTCCAAATCTTAACTCGGAGACAACCTCGCTGAATACTCATTCTCAGTATTGAATGATTTGATTATTTATTTGATGTCCGATAATATTAACCTAAGTGGTAATTATTTCGTGCGCCATCCTTTTTGCTAACCGAGGCCAATGAGTGTGAATAAATTATTCTCCGTTTTGCCTCGCCTAATCGAATTACGAACAATATTCACGCAATGTCATAATACTGATATGAATGCAACGAAGGTAATTATTGCGGTTGTTACATGAAAGGAAAATTGTTAGCGTAGACCGTCAGACAATTTCTAGTAAGAATTTTGCTTTAAAAAGATGAATACATTCTGTTCGATTAGTTGAAATGAGGAATATGGTGTGATTGTAAATTGATTTTCCTTTTCTTTTCTTTTTTTTTCCAGACAAGTGATTCAGACCAGGCTTGAGTGTCTTTTTTCTTCTTCTTCTTTTGAATCAAAAGTCTATCTTGAGTTGAAGAATTAGAAATAGAAAGGGGTAGATAAATAAGGTTAGAACATAAATGGGTCGCATGAAGGACAAAGGGGAAATTAAAAGGGAAATAAAGGGGGAGGGGTGAGGGGTCACTGTAGAAATAGGGCAATAAACATGAGACTGAACTCAAAAGGTATACTAATATTAAGTGAACCTTGAGCGCAGCGCCTATTCATATAATTATTGATGATTGTGTAATAATATGAAATTATATCCACAATATTTTCACCATAATCATGGAGAGTGAAGAATGAGCTTAAGCTTCCTCCCTCTTATCGGCCCTTTATGTTTGTTGTTGTTGTTTTGTGTTGTTGTTGTTGTTCTTCTTCGTTTTTTCTTTGTCGTCGTCATATTCGTTTTCTTCTTCTTCTTCGTCTTCTTCTTCTTTTTCTTGTTCTCCTTCTTCTTCTTCTTCTTCTCTTCTTCTTTTTCTTCCTCTTTTTCTTCGGCCCATTCATTCGGGGTTTCTTTTTTGGTTGTTTCTTGTTTTGATATTCCTTATCTGACATTCGATTTGCTGGAGGCAGGTTCTCCCTTCCCTTACACCACTAGCTACACAAATGGTACTACATACTGATTAATCGTTTATACAACTCCAAATAATAAAGATAATATTAGAACGATAAAATATCTACCTTACAAAATCTGCTATGGGCTCATTAATATAAGAATTAACAGACAGAAAAAACGGATCCAGAGAGTATTTTTTTCCAGAACACACTGATATTATATAGGAAGAACAAAATAACACTGATGGTAGACGCCATAGAATCATTATTGTGTATGACTATTATTTTGTCATCACCATAATGTATCCATGTTTTGTTTCATATTTCTGTTCTTTGTAAACCTTGGCGGAGCCTTTATTTTCCATGTGAGCAAACCAAATATTCATGATGAATGACATTGGACAAATGAATACATTGACTTAAATTGAATGAATGTATTAAATCTACGAAGGTTTTCGTTTGGGCTATTCTGCTTCCGAATCAACCTTATGAAATGAAAGTAAGGCAGATATGGACAAGATATATAAAAAGGAGAAATAAACATTTAGAGCAGCAGTGGGCAATTCCGCATGGCGGTATTAAATGAAGGTAGATAGGTTCATATCATTATTAGGATTATTTTTGTATTGATTTATTGTCTTTATATTTGTGTATTGTCCCTTTTGAAATAATTTAGATGTTAAATTGAAATCACTCATTCAATATGGAGTCAATAAAATTGTATTGATTATAATTATTTTCGCTTCTTAATAACTAACTTGGTGAGTAATGAATAAATGTTCGCGTTTTATGAACTTTCATTATGACAGAGAACATTACAAAATATTTCCGTAAATATCAAGAACTAATCTTGATTTGCTATTGTGTTTGTTTCTTTTACTCAACTAATTTTACCAGGATGGCTGTCATGGTGATTTGAGAGTTCTTTTTATCACATTCAAAAAGAAAATGTATCCGTTGTCTTATTATTGAAACAGTAAGAGGTACATTTTTCTTTTGGATATGAATCAAAGAACTCTAAAATCATATAAACTCTAAACTAATTTAAAGTGTATATTGAATGAATCGTATGGATTTATGATACACAAATTATTGAATTCCAATGTTTCAAGTCCATAATGTTTTTTCAACTTTCTAGCATACTGGAAACACAATCATCATGATGTTCAATATGATATACATGTATGAGGCAATATCGTGAATAATGTCAACGATGGAATTGACGGAATGCTAATAACTGGATTAAAAAGCACATTGACCTTATTCTAGAGGATACATCTGTAAATATACATTATCGCATATTTGCTATGAAAGGACAATTAAAGAAACTTACCTTATTTCATTTAAGAAACGAGGAAGACTCCCATTTCAAAATCCCACGATGAACATAACGGGTCGATCGGTAGGCGTACTATATGTCCCGTGGTCGTCCCGTCGACCGTCTGCTTCAACTCGTCGTCGGGCTCGCAGTCGTCAACTGTTTCACGGAGGTCGCAAGATCCACGAAAGAAGAAACAAATGACCCTGCCTGAGGTTTTCCGGAACCGAATGTATCTTGCGACCCCACGCCTCCTAGTTGACAGCGCTCATTTTGTTCCCCTCACAATAATTCTTGTAAGGTCGATAATTAGTTTTCACACCCCACAATAACGGAGTGTCTCGCATCTACAAAATGCTTCAACAAAAAAAACCAGGATAAGAAATTTCACAAAGAAGATTAAGGCAATGATGACAACTTGTCAACCCTTCACCGTAAATAAAAAGCAACTGTGATTAATTATCAAATGTTGAACTTGGCATGATTTTAAACATCCAGCGACCATACATATAAACAAATAATGGGACATCCGCTAAAATTGGAACCGGAATCGAACAACGTTGCGATGTACTTTTGAAGCGAGGAATATATCTCGAACGTTAAGGTATAACTGACATTATATTGTCAATGGACGAACTCGTGTGGAGCCGTAACCAACAGAAAAAAGAAAAAAATGTGTCTTGTAGATTGTAGATACCTCCTTCCGCCAAAATACGCCTGAAAAATTGATGCGGCAGTTGAACGCTCCTACGCTTTTTACTCCACGACCTCTCTTTTTTGTTCACACCCCCCCCCCCCCCCTTCCCTCTCTCTAGTCTCTCCCTCTCTCCTTCCTCTTACTCTCTCTCTCTCACTCTCTCTCTCTTACCCACGTCTTAGCTGATGTCCTTTTTCTTCTTTGTTTCTCTTCCTCTTGTTCTCTCATTTCTCTTATCTCTATTTAGCTCCCTCAATATCTATCTATATGTCTCTCTCTCCCTCTCTCTCTCTCTCTCTCTCTCTCTCACTCTCTCTCTATTACTTATAAAGCGCTTACCACCGAAGTCTCTAAGCGCTATATACATGTTTATATTCTTGTTTATTTCTTTCAGGTTTTTCTTTTTTTCTCTCTGTCATTTCTCATCTCTTCCATACCTCCCTCGCTCTCTCTGCCCCTCTCTCTCTCTCTCTCTCTCTCTCTCTCTCTCATCTCACCCTCTATCATGTCTATCGTTTTCCATTTCTCTCCGTCGCTCTCTCTCTGCCCCTCTCTCTCTCTCTCTCTCTCTCATCTCATCTCATCCCTATCATGTGTATCGTTTTCCATCTTTATCTCTGTCTTAATTTTTCATCTCTCCCTCCCTATCCCTCTGTCTATTTCCCTTACCTCTCTTTCCCTTTCAATATGTCTTTCTATATTTTCTCTCCTTTTCCCTCTCTCTCTCTCTCTCTCTTCCTCGATCTTTCTCTTATCGTTCTGCTTGAAGAGATCGTATAATGACTAATTAGTGCACGCGCGCATTTGACAGATCGTATCAGCACGAAAAACAGATAGAACGCATTTTTCTTATTTTCTAGTTCTTTTTCTCCCCAGTTCTCTATCTCTCCGCCACTCCGCCGTCTGTTACAAAAAGGTGTTACTGTAATTCTCCAAGGGCCGTTTCTGATTGGTCAGTTCTTTCTCTACGTCATCGCTCGCAATTAATAGTCATTTGATTAGACATCTGTTCAGTTTTCTATGTGCATATCTTAGCTGCTTTAGTGGATCTTCAATTTTGCAATTGAGTAAATTGGTAGATTGGGGATATTCCGATCGTCTTGATAATTGAATTTCATGTTGTTGTAGGTCTTTCCCAAAATATAGCATGATTTTTGTCCGTTCACTTTTTTTTCCTAGGGAATTCACCTTACGCCTTATGAATGAAATGGAAAATATTGGTTCGTATAATTATGTTAATTTTTGTGGAAGAACGATTGCAATTGCTTTTAAAAACATTACTAACACATAAATAAGAAAGATTAGAATAATGGGATTTCTGTTTTTTGAGAAATAGACATTATGGAATGTTGAACAGACAGTATCGTCATGTTCAAGTTCCCTATTCATGTCCGGTTTTTTTTTTTTTTTTTTTTTTTTTTCCGTCAATCGCGTGTATCCTCTTTTTCATCATCTATCTCTTTATTTCTCTCTCTCTCTCTCTCTCTCTCCCTCCTCTCTCTCGCTCTCTCTCTGTCCGTCTCTCTCCCTCTCTCTGTCTCGCTCCCTCCTCCTCTATCCCTCTTTCTCTCTTTGTCCAGCCCATGATCCGGTGCTTTTAGCGCCTTAGTCTTTCTACCTTATCATTTATCAATCACGATCTCAGGTGGACGTTCATTTGGATATCGACCTTGCTTCAAGAATCCATTAATGATTCACTTCATGGGCTCAAGAGAGAAAAACAAGTATTGAGAATATGTTGTATAAGATATTCCTCCAAATATATCACTCTTCCTATGTCTGTTTTCTTTCTTTCTTTCATTCTTTCTGTCGGCTTTCTCTCTCTCTCTCTCTCTCTCTCTCTCTCTCTCGATATCTCTTTATCCCTCTCCCTCTCTCTCTTTCTCTCTCTGTCTCTCCCCTCTTTATCTTTCAGCCCCTTTTAGTATCTCTCTATCTAGTCCCCTCTCTCTCTTTATATTTCCCCCCCCCTCTATATGTATTTCTTTCTCTAACCCTCCCAACCTCACCCATCTCTGTCCTATCTCTCCTTTCCTATGGCTAATACTACTGCTACTACTAATAGTACAGCTTCTTCTGTCACTACTACTACTTCTAATGTTACTACTATTACTACTACTACTTGGCGTGAGTAATTGTCAGAGTAAAGAAAGGAAAATCTTTTTTTTTTAAAGGGTAATAAAACGCCGGAGGAAAAAAAGGGAGGGAAGATTATAGCAAGAAGATAAATATACACAAACCACCGTACATGTTCCACCGGCATAATTATGGCAACGTCTTTCCCATTTTACCTTCACAAATTTTTACTCGATTTTAAACCTCCCTCTGGCGTACATCGTTGCGTCGGCTTGCTAGGCCATTAACAGGCGGCCAAACCTCGGGCTAATTATCGCCAGCCTCCCTGTTGCTTTCCGCGTCTCATGCAAAATCTTAAAAAGGCCTCCCACCTTCTTTCTTCTTCTTCTCTCTTTTCTTACAATAATATGCGAGGATGAGCCCCCGTGCATCACATTGTCTCTCCTCTCTTAACCAAACGAAGGGGATGTAGGGATTAATGTGGTTGAGAGACAAATCGCAGTAATTGCTTCTTAACTTGTGTTTTTGTCTTTTACTGCTCCTCTGCGGGTTTTGCAATCAGTTCAAAGCGACAATTACCGCTAGTCGTATGCCTTTCGCTATCTCGTTTGGCTCATAAAAACCGCATTGAATTAAGAACGTAATCGGCAAAAAGTCAAACGATGTTAAGGAAGATGGGGGGGGTGGGGGTTTCAGCATCGCGTGCTGTTATACTCTAACAGAATATAAAATATACGAAGTATTCTACGTATTTTCTTAACACTAATAATACTCTCAAATATGTTTGATGATTGAAGATGATTAAAGTTTGATATACGCCGAAACATCTTCAAGGCCGGGTACAGAGCTGTGTATAACATCTTTGATATCGCTTTTTTGTATTTAACCAGTGATAATATCACCTGATATTTAATCTAATCTAATTATAAAAGACATAAAATTTGACCTAAAAAAGAGGTTATATTTGTCTTTAAATTTGAGTTACCTGATTGGTGTTTTGAACTACATGTATGTCAGAAAGGGGTATTGAACAGGGAGGGGGAAGGTTGCTGCCCCCTTTTAAAATCCCACTCTAGCATAGCATAATGACAATAGTCCACCTCTCCCATCACCCCTCCCCTCCTCCCATCCACCATATAATTTTGCCCCTATAAAATTTCGGGTCTTAAAATGCACCTTAAAAATAAAAGTTTTTATTTCTCTCTATTTTTCGCTTTCTTGTCAGAGATTTTGTCGTCCTCTTTTTATCCTGTGTCCACACACAACAAATTCATAGTATAACTATCCCAAAACAATACCGTTTCTGGATAGCCATACGATGAAATTGTGTGTTTGGACGCTTAATAACGATAAGTCATTATAAGGAAACGTCGTATACCGAATCGCGGGTCTGGGCATCGTTTCGAACTAGAACTCGATAAAGAATCACGGAATGTGTTGTGTGTGGACGTAATTATTAGGGACATTTAGATTTGCGTGGACTGATACGTGTGACCTTCTTGGTGTGACGTCCATTCAAGGGAGTGCATTAAAAGGACGTCAATCGTAGCAATCCCCATTGTCTTCGTGCGACTAAATAAAAGTCGGTCCCCAGACGTAAATAATCATATCTGATTGATACACGTCTGTATAAACTGGTCGAACTAGAACTAGGCGTTGTGGCGAGCGCCTGTAATCCAGCTAACAGTGGAAGTTACAAACTAATTCAGCCGAGGACGCAGGACGCAGGTTCGAATCTGAGTCACGTCTTTCGGATGGTGACGTTAAAAGTCGGTCCCCAGACGTAAATAATCATATCTGATTGATACACGTCTGTAAAAACCCAAATACACACACACACACACACACGGTATAACTGGGCGGGGCTTAACGTGACCGCTCCCTTTCTTCTTCTTCTTCTTCTTCTTCTTCTTCTTCTTCTTCTTCTTCTTCTTCTTCTTCTTCTTTATTATTATGGTCCCTCTTTTAAAAAAGCTGTATTGACGTGTAAATTGATACGGTAGTCTTGTATAGTCCTATGGAATATAGTTATAATCAAAATGGATCCACCCCAAAAACATATATAAATACAAATAATATATAGACATGTCCTGCATTTCGTTTTGCTTCTACTTCTGATACAAAATGCCTAAGCATAGCGTAGTGTTTTGTTATAGACAATTTCACACAATTTAACTGGATATAACAACATTAAAAGACGAGTGGTGGCATGCTAATAAGAGCCCCATCTGGTGCTGAAAGGCTTAATCATATTCCAGAGCTCGATCTTTACGGGAATGCAGCTGAGGCTCGCCCCAAAAGTGTGGGCAGTTCGTTAACACCATACCACCTGATTTCACGGGCACGAGCGTTAATGATGAGGCTTGTTTTAATGTTATTTTCAAAGCATTCCAATTAAGCCCGTAGATGTTTTCATGTTCGCTCCAAACTTGAATTAATGATGGGCGTAATAAATATATTATATCAAATGCATTGTTGTTTTTGCTTCTCTATTTGTCCTGACTTGTTTTGTCGTATCTTTAACACTATTTTCCAGTTTACTTTTCCGTTTTATATATGATAAAGATATCTTTTTGTGTATGGTAATCCTTTTCTCCTCATCATTATGTTGATTATGCAGTATGAGAAGTAATATACATCGGGGAAAATCCGAGACTTATATTAAGGAAAATGCTTTTCGGGCGATTGTTTATTTTCTTGTTAGAATGTTTGTTTGTTTAGGATTAATATTTGCAACAGTACAACATTTTTACGAAACAAAATGCATCACCATTGGTTTAACAATGTACAATTATGATTGTACAATGATAAGTTATGAATGTTATTAATAATGTTAAATCATAGTTGCCCATTCTAATATAAAATTCCCCCCACTTTTATCCAGACATATTCTCAAAATACCAGATGTAATCGATTCCTATTTTCTGTGCCACATTAAAGGAAAAGGGAAACGAAAGCACATTATCATAGCACACGTTTTGAGCATTGTGCCCTAAAACATGAGTCGTTAGTATTATTTCTTATAATGCACATATACATATATTTAATTAGCGAGCTTGAGATAACCGAAACAACAAGACTCTTAACGTCAGTTTACCACCATATATTATTATGAAACAGCCACCCAAAAGCGTGCATTGAATATTGAAAAATATAAGATAAGGAAAGAGAGTTAGACAGGGATAGAAGGAGAGAGAGAGAGAGAGAGAGAGAGAGAGAGAGTGGAGGGAGAGAAAGTGTGAGAGAGAGAAAGAGAAATGGAAAGAGAGTGCAGGGAAAGAAAGAAAGAGAGCGAGAGAGAGAGAGAGAGAGAGAGAAAGAAAACAAAAGAAAGACAGAAAGGGAGAGAGAGAGAGAGAGAGAGAGAGACAGGGAGACAATGTAGGAGAGTATTTTGTTTGTTAAGCATTCGCTCTTGACTTTCTTTCTTTTTATTGGGGCAGGGCAGGTTGAAAGAGGAGGTCTTTTCTATTTTCTATAACCCTCTATCAATAATTTAGAAAATGGATATGAAGATGAAGAAGGGGGAGCAAAAGGAAAAAGAAAAAGAATAAAGAGATTGTGAACATCTGTTCATAATCAACATTTTCTTTTCCATGAATAAAGAAAGTTTTTATTAAAACGCCATTTAAAGAAGTGTAACCCCGGGCGATTTCACCACCCGTCTAAATCCTGATCCTGATTAATCTACCTCTTTACCATCCGTTTCTTGGGAACCCCTTGATCCCCGCCAACCTAAATAGATCCACCATACCCCCTTGTTTTAGATTAAGCGACTGTACATCCGCGTCTGTCTTCCCTCTGGCCTCGCTTAACTAATGATGTGATTCATGACTGACAAACTTTAAGCTCTAACTCGCTAACGGCAATAGGGGTATTAATCATAACTACAATCAATACAAATGTAACAAGTGCGGTATTGCAATTGTGGCAATGGTGATTATCGCTTGTTCTAGGCATTTTTTTTAAGTCAGTGGTGGACACGGTATTCATTCTTTCCGTCACATAACCTCCTAAAAATTTCTTATGTTGTAGCTGTAATGGTCCATTTTTGTTACGTAATCAAATTTAATGCTCAAATCTTCGTTTCGTGCCTCGTCACCAATTGTATATTTCATCTGTAACGAATGATTGTTTTTTAATAGTCAGAATGCCAATTACATACATTATGTGTTCTTGGGTAGGACAATCCATGACATTTGTTCTAACAGCAATTCGCATTCTTACTATCAAAATACAATGCACAACAATTATCCGTAACAGGTAAAAAAAATAATTTAACGAGGCACTAAACAAAGATATGTGATTTCAATTTGATTACTTTGCGAAAATACGAAAGTATCTACAGTATTAAATGTGATACTCTCACTCTTTCGACCCCTACTTTCATGCTTGTTCCTTAATCTTGCCCTCGCGCGTCTCATATCTCCTTCTAATCCATTTCTTCAATTATTTATCATTCTCAGACTTTTATGGTTTAGTAGTTCCTCATTTCAAGGTGAAACAGATCCATGGGTCGATTTAAAAAAGGGTTTTTCTAAAAAGTGAAACTGAAAAGCATGAGGTTAACTTCTGAGAAAAGGGAATGGAAGATGGAAATTGATAGAGAGAAAGAGAGACAGAGAGAGAAAGAGACAGAGAGACAGACATAGAGAGAGAGACAGAGAGGGACAGAGAGGAACAGAGAGAGAGAGAGAGAGAGAGGGGAGAGAGAGAGTGAAAGAGGGGGAGAGAAAAAGGAGGGGGACTTGAGAGTGATATCCGAAAATGTGATGGTGTTTAAAGCACTAGATGGCGCTCTTCATTTTCATTTAAATGAACTGTTCCACTATTTCGCATCAACATTTCATTTTATTTCACTCTCATTTTCACTCATTTTGTACCGACCAGAATCACATCTCAATTTCTGAATCAAACGCTTCACGTTTCCAATAATGCATCCTTAGAGAAAACCAAAACTACCCTCGGTAAATACTCATGTTTGCGGCTCTCGGACCACACGCCATCTACGTTGAAAGCAATCAACTCTACGAATTAAGAAGTAAACGATGCCGATTATCATTATCATTAATTTTGTCTCTTCGAGCGGGAATATTAAAAAATAACCTTTTAGAGCTCTGTGTTTTGGGAAATGTAATGCTTTTTTGTTGAAAGGGTAATGGTCATTATCGACATTGAGTGAAATTGCGTGTATGCAGAACAGTCTTGTTTTTAATATCCATTTCATTTGGGGGGAAAACAAAAACCTTGTACATTATTCTTTGCACGATTGCATTTATAGGTAAGTTAACTAAACGGTAATAAAACAATCATGGTATAAATTAAGCCAAAGGCCTAATCATAATTATGTCAAACCAAGCATTAGCCTTTAGCATTTTTGAGATTCCCTGCAGTAGTCGGACTCCATCCAACAGTACAGCTGCTGTTATTGTTGGCTATCCTGACATGGGCTATACGTCGAAAGTATTAATAGTAATATCTTCTGTTCACATTATGGACGTAATGAGGTTTTCATTTTTTCAGTCTTCTCCTTTTTCTTGTTCATATTTTTCCTCTTCTTCGTCTTCTCCTTTTCTATTCCATTTTCGTTTCTTCTTCTTCTTCTTCTT
>BEXV01001510.1:37269-49417 GCA_003118195.1 Hemicentrotus pulcherrimus
GTGTATTTTTTTCACTGAAGCAGAAGTAAAAGTATATGAGTAAAATGCCCCTCTGGCTCCAAACAGACAAAATGTAAATGAAATTGCGATTTCGACATACATACATTTTACCCATCTTGTATTCACCAAATTTTTTTCCCCTGCGACAATTTTTCACATTGCAATCTCTAATACAATTAATTAACTCTGTGCAGAGGACCACTTTCTTGAACAATACAAACAAAACAGTGACAAAATCCATTAGTGTGCTTTGAAGAAAAAAATGATATTGATCAACTTCTGAAAGTGAGATGAAGTGAGTGAAGTGTTTTCCCTGAGTCCTTATTCGAGCCAATTTTCGTATCAGATGTCTTAGTTTGGTCCCATCTGAGTAAAGAGATGGTTGAGTTCTGGGAAGAGGTGAACAATAATTTGTGAGCGTTATCATTCTTATTATGCAAGTGTGGAAGAACATCAGATGAGACATGTTCCCTGAAAAGCATGGCTCTTCTTTTACCTTTATATTCTAAATATGTCATTTAACTTGTAAAACTTGGGGGGTACATGTAGGTTTTTTACGCCACGTGTTCGTGTTCGTGTAGTCCCATAAACATCTTTCTGTGTACAGTGTTCGTAACTTAACCTAGACTTGGCCAAATTTCTTATCATTTTGATGACTCCAGAACCTTGCAGTACACACTAATACTTACATGCTACATGATCAACTGTTTCTGATCCTTTCCAGAACTTTTCTTTCACAATGCAATCGCATTACCAGTACTAAAGTTTATCTTCAAGTACATTTGCTGTCACTTCCACCTTTCTTCACATTCTTCACCCTAACAATGGCCTGATTTTAGCAGCCTTTTTGTGTCCTTGTCTAGAAGTATACTCCTACCCTCCCCCCACCCATGCAGACATGGACAATTATTTATGCAGTGTTTCATTACCAACTCTACATGTATATAATATTATAGTAGTACATCTGAGCAATTTTCCCTTTCTTTTCTTGTGTGAGTGTCATTAAGTGATACATGTACATGAATGTGACATTACAAAACCTACATTAGTACAGAGGAAAACATACATGTAGGTTTGGGTTTTCATATCTTGAGAATTTGAGGAATGTGGGTTGACCCACCCTGTGAATATTATGACTCACATTCCTCCCAAACAATTTACCTTTCTTTTGAGGGTACCAACCTGATTTGTATCCTGTGCAATGTGCATACATGTACATGTACACCTCAATATAAGCATATACATGTAGCTGTATGATCATTGTACGTGTTCCACATTTATTGTATAATTTTGTCCATATATGCGAATAGTCCTAGTCACTCTTGAGAGTTCTTGAGATCGGGAGATCATTAATTGCCAAGCAGGATTGTACATGCAGGATGCAAGATCTTTTGTTTTACAAATTTCAATGTGTAACCTTCAGCCGTCATAATGGCATGCATGATTATATGTCCTTTAGAGGGAATTTCAAACTTAAACACATGTATACATGTAAATCCCACAGCAAATGGGCCCATTACGACCAAAAGTTGTTTCACTTTCATTGCTGAGACATGTAAGCTTGCTATGGAGCATATGTATCTTCTGTTGAGACTTTAGAGTCACAAGGGCATTAATTATATCTTTTTTTCTCTTCACCTTACTGTGTTTCGGCTAGCTTATCCAATGTTTCTTGGTTAGCGACATCTACCCTATGCCCTATAAACAGTCCAATAGCTGATGAAAAAAGAAACTTCTAAGGTATTTTCTGTTACTAGTGTTAGTCAATTCAATTGATAATGCTAATTTTTGTAATGAATTTGGTCTTATATTATGTACCGTAAAACTTTTTGGGGGCTACACCATTTAGTAATGTACATGTACATTTCAAGTAAAATGTCAGTGATTTTTGAAGAAAAATGCAAAAACTACTGAAATGCGCCATCATGTGTGCTGGGCTTCATTTAAAACACAAAGATACTAACTAAGTGATGGGTTGCTATTTTTACAATTCATCGCTATGTACACTGTATGCTCAACGATTATGATACGATCAATTGCCAAACCTTGTGTCATGGATTCCTAGTTTCCTTCACGTCTTAATTTCATCATGAGTTTATCATGCTTCACTCTCCACAGCACCTACATACATCATTGTGTGTGGTGAATACCGGTAAAGTGTGAAATGTCCAGGTTAGTTACGTCATGCTGCCTGAAAGTAATTATCAGCTCCAGTAACCAAACTTGGTTTAATACAGGGAATTATCTAGAGATTGAAGCTGCATGGCGGCATATTCTATAGGAACTCCGAACTGTTACATAGTCTAAACATGTTGGATCATGGCTGATTTGGTAAATCAGTTTTAGTTTTTAGTTTAAATTAATAGGGTAAGGGTTAGGTGTTCTGTTAGACATCAGGGTAGTTACAACTCCAACTGATACTAGAAATGGACTGTCGAGAAACTGTTGCCAGAGTTTACACTTCAGTTTGGAAGTCAAGTAACAGCCAAGAAATAAAGACAGCTTCATGATCAAAATATTTAATTTTGAAGTTCATGTGTAAATGTGGTATCATCTTCAGATCTCTGTGTAATATTATGTTACTTTACATAAAGGTACGGTAATAAAGATTTGAAATAACATGCTGTAGAATAAGTTAATATCGTTCAACTAAATAAAACAAACAGATTCAGAGTGAGATGTTTATGAAAAACTATTTTTGAAATTTATCTGGGAATGGATTAGATTTACAGGTCTTTTGATTCATAAAATATACCATATTGTATATTCATATAATAGAACAGAAAATGATCACTTTGTTCAATATTTCATATTTGAATATGATTTCAGCCCAGTGCAATCATATGAGAAGGTTTCAAAAAGTATCTTTGACAGACTGGATTTATGAGATTGTATGAAATGTGACTCTTCAAAATCATCATTTAGTATATGTTTCTGGACCCATAATACTTACAAATCAAACATTATTATTCTATCTCAGTTACTAATGATACATTTATGACATGATACATGTAGCTATCGGTATATAAATAGAAATCATTGACACTGCATATTACCAGATTTAATACATCACCTGTTCAAGTGATAGAAATGGTGAAGGGGGGAACATTATCGAAACATGTTTGCTGTACATACTATACAGGTACTCTAAAGCTCTTGATCTCACATAGGGTGCGTTCAAGCAACACTTTTTTCACCCTAGAAACACGGTTTTCAAAGATATTTAGTTTAAAACATGATAAAGTTCAAGGGATTTTTTGTCTGTCGTAGAAATAAACGTGTTTAAGAACGCAAACATGAAACTCTAAAAATCGCTTGAACAAAAAGAGATCTCAATCATGATTCCATAACGTCACTTTCGTGGCCTCTTTCCGGTTTGGCCTACAGTTGACCGTAAACAAATTCAGAAAGCATGCAGTGAAGTTGACCTACAATGTATACTTCCTGGGTCAAACTGTGCAGTGTGATGAGCAGTGGCTGGGCTTGAATTGAGCGAGAATCAATGTTGATGAAAAATCACTTGAACGCTCTTCCACAGTAACAGTGTTTTTTAACAGCGTTTGAATGTGATTCATGTTTGTGATTCCAGCTTCATGAATCACTTGAACGCACCCATATACACATGTACATGTACGTCAGGACTCAGGATACATTTGATGCAGTCTGTTTATGGCATACATAAATCTGTCATAATCTGTTATGTGACCCACATTCATGGCAGCTCAGCCTTGTCCCAAGAGGCATTAACATACATGTATCAACGTCACGCTTCATTTATAAATATTGGTCCAGGATTTCCATATTACTGCCAAGCACTAACAAGTGCATATTATCACTCCATAGTGATAACTGACAAGTCATTTTGAAAGGTGCTAGCTTACTGGTATAGCAATGAAGATAATGCTTTTTAGATTCAAATATAATGAAATAAGAGCAATGATGATGATTGGGGTGGTGGTACATGTGATGATGATGATCATGATGGTTTACCATAATTATAATACCAATGATAATGATAGTAGTAGAAGTAAAAGTTATGATTATAATAATGATATTGGTAATGATAACTGGAATTTTAGTAGTAGTATTAAAGGTACTATGTCCCATTTGCAGGCAAAAAAAAATGAAAAAGTTAAATTCCAACCGCATTTGAAAGATAATACTAATTTAGAACTTCCCTAAAAAAGGTGAGGCTTGAAAATGTCTTCAAGTGGGAAATTAACGACTATTAGTTGTCAAATCGACTTCAGGGCTATAGAGCCCAAAAGTAATAGTCTTGATTTTCAGACAATTGTACCAAATGGTCATACGCTTTATGCTGCGCAAAGATTCAATCAGTTTAATCCTGGCCATCACAAGAAGTGGGTTATTGATGTAGACAAATGCTCATGTACCCTTTACAACTCTTTTCATTTGTGTTATTACCAAAGAAGAAAAAAGCCAGTCAGTCACTCAATAGTGTCTGACAGTGAAGTATAGCAATTAAACGGGTTTCCTTGCATAATTTGAATATGAGGACACTGCTAACGTTTAAATTTCACAGATTTATAGGACATACATGTACATGACATATTCATAATTCCTGCAAAGTTCTACAGCATTTGAGGTTGGCTGCAAAAGGGACATAGTACCTTTAATACTGACACTATAGTAACTATAATGATAATAATAATAATATTAATAATTATAATAATAATGTTAATAATGATAATGATAATAAATAATATTAATAATGCTGATGATACTAATAATATTAACAATAGTCATCATTGCATCATTATCATAATAATACAAAAAAAGAAGAGAAAATGTTGTTTCTGTTACTATCGTTTGATAGTATTTTTATTCAGGATATATTAAAGTGATTGAAGATGTGAAGATAGCTTTTGTGCTTTGAGTAAAAGCCACTTTAATGTCAAATGCAGTTCTAAGTCCAGAACTTGAATCTTGAGATTAGCTTTAAAGCCTGTCTGCACTAGTTTTGCCTTGAGGGATTAGACCTCAATGCATGGTCACTGACACCTTCTCTCATCAAATCAGCTCTCACATAACATTAAAAAAAAGAGACCACCAGGTACCGCTTAGGTATTATTTGCTATAGAGGGCGCAAGTAGCTACAGGTAGTGCAGTCCCGCATTAAATCTTGCTGTTTAGAGGCCGTATCCTTTGAAAAAACAAAACTTTCCATTTTAATACCATAATTCAAATAAACTTCAAATGGAAACACAACTCTGTTGCATTGAATAAAACTTAAAAGCCAGTCTCTTTCAAACTAAACTTTGTTACCAGAACTCTAGATCAGCTTTAATTGAGAACACGGCCTTTGAATTCAGTATGAACATGGACCTGAGAGCATCCAGGACTCCAGGCATCACCCTGACCCAAGTTATTACCCCCCTCCTACGAGCAGGCAGCCCCTTACTCTCTTCAGGCAGGAAGCAAGATGTGATTATTTATTCCGTTGAGGGCTTTGAAGAGGTGCAGGGTCCTGGCTGCTAGGTTTTCAACACCAGGAGTTTTATAGTCTTTAGTGGCGCCTCATTGACAAACTAGTTGTCTTCATTTTGATAGAAAGAAAATAAATGCAAAATAATATCTTTATTTATTAGTTTTGTGAAATGCTGGGTGTAGTCTGTTGGAACTCCTTCTGTTGATATTAGGCCATGTGATATATTGATTACAATACTTCCATGTGATTTGTATTTTTTGTATTATACATGTACGGTATATGAGACATGTGCAGCATACAAATGTAATAATGATACTATTAAACAATGTTTTAATATTACCTATCACATTAAAGACTTTTTGTTTGTCAAAGGGATTTGGATATCAGAACCCTGGCTTTAATAGCTTTGACTGCCATTATCAGGACACGGTAAGAAAATCTGGCCAGGTACATGTACCCATGCAGTTTACTCCTGGGTGGAGAGACACATCTAGATACAAATGCCTTGGCTAAGATTTGAACCCTCATCCTTGTGATAGGGGATCAAGTGGCCAAACCACTATGCTCTCAGGATTTGGGTTTTCTTTGTAAAATACTGGTGAAGGAGTCTATACAACCTTGGACTCTAAAGATCCAGGCATTTTGAAATAGCTCACGGATACGATTACATAGCTTTACACATTGATCTAAAAATACTCCCCCTTCGCAGGAGCAAAGCCCCCTACCCACGTAAACACAGGACTATCAGGCTAATCATTCTTCACCAGACATCACTAGAGTGAGTAACTGTGAAGTATGGGGGCTCGCTCGACCCTGTTTTGTATCGTGGGATAAAACGCTGGATTTATAAACTCACAGGAAATACGTCTTCTAATTTGCTTGTTAGGCTCGTAGCGTAAAGTTTGCCTTTCTTTTTATGTGTTGTGCAAACCGCAATGTTTTTCATGTCTTGCTGTTATTTCTTCTGGAAACAGGTAGGAAGTTTGACATACACTGTACATGTATTCTAACTTTGAAGTTATGCCTTTTAAGATATCACTTTTAGCATCTATGATATCTGAAACACAAGCTTTTCGGTTTGAAATGAATACATGTAGGTGTCATTTCTCTTTTTTGTTGTTGTTGTTGTCCTAGAACTACATGTACATGTACATGTATTATCTCTTAAAGGAAAATCAACTACACCGTATATGAGTTTTGAGTAATACATGTACATACCTGTATACATAACTGCTAGAAAGTTCTCTTGGATACTACATGTATATGGGCATACGTCTACTACATGTAGTATGCTGTACAGTGTATTATTCCAAAGAAATGTTATTCCGATCTATGTTTTCTGTTATAATTATAGATATTGTATATTTAGTCTAATATCATATAACTAATGTGGTAAAAAAAGAGGGAAAGATTGTAGGCCTTCTAGTAAAGGAAAAGGGCAAATTTCATAATAATTTGGAGGCCATACATGTACGCCAGCACACGTTGTAGCCAATTACATGTAGACCTTCACACTGATGAGAAGGCCTGCGATACACGCTTTTCATTTTGATAGATGGATATTTAATCAATTTTATTTAAAATTTTGTTTGCCAATTACAAATGATAATTATGTAAACATTTATATCAGAATTCATACAATGACATTAATGTTATTAAGATAGGAAACAAAATTATAGTAATCACAAGTCACAATCACAAGTATAACAAAAATTAGTCATGTACAGTACCTCATTCTTATCCAAAAAATTTCAAAAATTTAAGTTTTCATGTCTGATATGATACTGCAGTTAATCTAAAAATGGATCACATTTGGATTTCATACAGTTGTAATACATTGTTGGCTTCAGCAGCGGTTAAAGATAAAGACCAGTTATGGTCATGCGATTGCATTGTGAAAGAAACGTTGTGGAATCGATCAGAAAAGGTTGATCATCTAGCATCTAGCATCTGCAAGGTTCTGGAATCATCAAAATGATAAGAAATTTGACCCATTCTTCTTAAAGTTACAAGCACTATACACAGAAAGATGTATATGGGACTACCCTATATCTCTCACAGACCATAAGAGAAACAAATTTACCAAATATATGAATTAGTAGGGGGTTTCCGGGCAAATTTTTTATCATCATGTATTAGTCAAAACATATTTTTTCACATGTGAGAGCTTCCATTTCATTTTTTGAAATTAGGGAGTTTCCAATACTGGTCTTTACCTTTAACATCAAGGCTCTGGGCCCTGTTTCATAAAATATGTTATCAAGAACTGTCATAAGCTACTGAAAATGGGGGCATCTGATTGGCTGAGAACAAATCTTTCATAGAAATTTAGCATCTGTACATATTGCCCCTATTTACATCCGCACCACAAAAAAATCCAAGATTAAAAACAGGGCCCATCATGTATTATACACCCTCAAAATTAAGAAAATGGGACACCCTGTCAAAATATCGATATTGTGGAGCCCAGACCTAAGGTGTAAAATTCATGTCATATGATTTATAGGGCATACATGTACATGATACATGTGTTTCCATAATGACAAAGTAAGTTGCCTTTGCTTTTGAATTTTTCACAACATTACAAAGCACATTTTATAGAAGAGGATAGTGACAGTGATTCAGTATTAGTCTGCAAAAAACATCACGTACTACAACACGTTTTTGTCTACATGTGTGAAACAAACAAGCACAGGTCTACTCATGTGTCAATCATTGATCGGATACAATCACTCACTCATTGGAACTGATTCAATTTCCGGCCAGAGATCCATAGCTCAACTTCAATAGCGTGCTAGTGTTATTGTGATAGTGTTGATAAGCTGGAAACATGTGTACTTGTGTATAAACTAATGAAAAAGAATTCTATGGTTGAGAGTGTATATATTTTTTGACAAAACCTTTAAAACGAAGAACGTTTACAAGAAGAAATATTTAACCATTTTGAAAGTCAGATTCAAGGGCCCAGAATGAAACCATCAAAATGATGAAAAGCAGTACAGAGCAAAAGCTCATTAAGCTCAACAAAGAAATGTCTTTCTAATACATCAGCATTTCAAAGGGAAATGCCTTATTGTGTTTTGATTAGAGCAACTCTGCACTTGTTAATTGTATTCAAAATGAAAGTATTGACTTATCTTTGAATTGACATAACTATTGCAATTGTCCAAGCCATGTACAATGTGAAATAAACTTATGAAATAAGAAAACATTACCAAGTACAGTAGTTTCAGGGGATTTAGATGTGTTGTGGAAAATCATCTTGGCATGCAAAAGTACCATGAGTCCATGATGTCTTCCAGCTTGAATTGTAGATATTTCTTGTCAAAAATGAAAGCTCACAATTAAAGGAAGTTGTGCTTTACTCTTCTGACCGTTATTTCCTCTCTGTTCTTCACCACCCCCCCCCCTTTCCCGAACATAATTCATCTCTCAACCTTTCTCTGCCCCTCTCTATATCTCTCCTTTCTCTTTACCTATCTTGCTTCCTCTTTCTCTCTCAATCTTGCTTCCTCTTTCTCTCTCTTTCTCTCTTTTTCTAACAATAGGCATCTGTGAAGTAAGTAAATGTGTCTACTGGTATTTGAATTTTGAAATGCAATACTTGTTTACTACCTGCATTGAAAATGTTTAGAACAGTAATTAGATTTTTAATGAGGTCTGTAAAATGTCTCTCTAGAGTATTTGAATATTGAGGATAAATCCACTTGAGTACCTACATGTACATGTAGACCCCTCATTAAAATCTGTCAGTTTTTCTAAGGCCAAGGGAAGGAAATAAATGATATACAAAACCGATACAGACTTCTTTTTTTGGCTGTTTGGCTTTTGTTGAACATGGTGTCGTTTATGAATTCACACATGAATGATTAAATGTAATGGTTTTTCAAGGACCGGGTGAAACATCTCTGATCTGCAGAAAGTTAATATTTTCTGATGTTAATGTTTAATTACAAAGTGATGATATTAATGATTAACTGTGTTTGTAACAGATCGTTAATTGTACATGAAGGTATTTTTTAGCCTTGATTTTGATTTCATTAGTTTTGGGCATGGTTACTGACTTATCACCAGGGAAAAGGGGAAGAGGGAGGGAGAGAGAGAGCGGGAGAGAGAGAGAGAGAGAGAGAGAGAGAGAGCGAGATCATAGGAAATGAAAGAGAGTCAGGGAAAAAGGGAGGAACATTGACAGACAGACAGACAAGATGGAAATGGATGGATGTACATGGTGTTGATCATGATTCATGATTATATGAAGCTTAATATACACACATAAGATGATGATGTTGTGTCTACAAACTACATTGTAATGCAACATCAGAAAATCTCATCTTCGGTAACAAAATATGAAAAGAGTACAGTGGTTCATAAAACTATTATCACAAGAATGTTTTCCTGTTGTGTCTTTAAACTAATGTTTTGTCAGAAAACCTCATCTTTTGGTATTAAACAATATATGAAAAGTATACTTCATAAAACTATTATCACAACAAATTTCTCCTGTTGTGTCCATCTTTAAACCAGGCTTTCTTTAAACTAGTGCTATGTCAGAAAATCTCAATTTTTGGTAAAAGCATATGAAAAGAGCACTTTAAAGGATAAAACTACTATCACAATAATTGTGTACCTTATGTTCACTCCAGGTGGCTGGCGAGCACAAGTTCCATCCAGACTGCTTCGTCTGCTCCAAATGCCAAGCCTACATAGGAGATGGAGACAGCTATGCCTTGGTGGAAAGATCTAAACTATACTGGTAAATCTTATAAATATCATATCACATCAAAATAGGCCGTAACAAAGGAAATGAAAATGAAGTCAAGACTAAAATTATGGAGAAAATGAACCTTGAGAAGCGCACTGTACAAAACAAATGGTCACTTTAAAAAAAAAGGTATTTTCTGTGATGTTTTGTCACTATTTTGACTTTAAAACATACAACTTTTTAAACAGGTTCGAAGTTCAACTTATTCTTTCTTGTAAATCTGTATAATTATCTCTGTATAATTGTTTCTGATTCATTATCAATGAGTTTAAAGTGATGAAGAACAAAGAACAAAGTACTATGTAATGCTTTGACTGTCACACTTGATGCAGTAGTTCTACAACTTCCACTGTTTACGTCTGTGATATGTTTTCTAAGCAAACAACGTGATTTGGCAGAATATTTTTAACTATTATCATCATCTCGTACACTCACCTTTCATTGTTTGCATTACCACAGAATTCTATGGTGTATTGTGCAGTTTTTCCATTGTCATAACCTTGTATAAAAGGGCAGTGACAATAACGTTTAGATTTGCAGTTCTAGTTTCCCTCGTTTGAATGAATTGGTTATGACCCTGGTTTTAGAGGGTAATATTATATAGTTACACTGTAGCTGTCTTTACAAATGAATGTATAGGTCTGCATTTAGATGTACATGTATGTGTATATATTAAGGAAGTATTAAAAAGGATTCCATTTTTTCATTAATTTTTAGACAGGTCATTTTTTTCTGGAATGCAAAATATTCAGACCTGTGTTTTTTGGTGTTGTAAATATACTATATACCTTTGAAAGGTGTATTTTAAAACAATGTAATGTAATAAAAAGACAGGATGTGATTAATATAATTGATGGTATGATATTTTTAGAGTATGTTCATGGAGGCTGTCACCCCCTACATGTATGTACAGTTCATATTTTTGAAGCACATCATTTTTTTAATCAAAAAAATATTTGTTCCATTTTGGGGAATAAAACAATGTTGGCTTGGACCTCTGTTCATCCATCTTTTACATTTTGAAAAGTTATATGCACAATTATGATCATTTTAATTGATTTTTTAAGGAAATGTAGTCATGTACAGGTACATTGTATATTCTTTTCAATTTGTATATTATTACCACTTCTAAAATTAGAATTTCATAATCTTAATTTGAAAAATATAAAAAATCAACAAACACATGCATCTTGTACCATATACATGTACACACTTGTATTTACATACTAGGCCTGCAATTTATGATTTTCCTTCCAAGTGTGTATATACAAGTATATCCTAGAACACATAACATATTCAAGGGCAATGCCAGTCAGTGCCTCTCCACCAAGTTTGGGCAGAAGACAATTCAAGAGATCCACAACAAATTCTGAAAGTGATTTTTATGTTAACCATTGGGCTAGATATATAAGTTTCTATGACAATAGTTTCTATGCATCCAAATTGAATTCAAATTTGATGATGTCCTGTACACAGTGGCCCCTGCTACAAGAAGGTTGTTGTCCTACAGACGGAGAAGAGTAGCCCGAAGAAGAAGAAGAAGAAGCAAGCACACACCGTTCAGCTGATTAACATACCACCAACACCAGAGGGACAGAAGAGGTTCTCTCTGTCGCTCGAAAAGAAACAGGCCAAGGAATCGAGCTCCAGTGAAGATGTACCGGTAGCTGCTCAGGGCAAGAGCATCTGTATATCAGAGTGAGTATGAAGGAGAGGAGAGGAGAGGGAGAGCAGAGAGGGTGAGGGGGTAGAGAAAAGGGGAGAGGAGGAAGAGCAGATAGGATGGGGGAGGGGGTAGAGGGAGAGGGGAGAGGAGGGAGGTTTAGAGAGATGGAAAGGGAGGGAGGGGTAGGGTGCAGGATGGAGAGAGAAAGAGGGGGAGAGACACGAGAGAGAGTATGAAGGAGAGGAGAGGGAGGGCAGGGGGGGGGGGGGGG
>BEXV01001510.1:63021-74142 GCA_003118195.1 Hemicentrotus pulcherrimus
CCCCCCCCCCCCCCCCTCCAAAAAAACAAAACAAAAACATACTGGTACGTCCTGATTTTGGGGGTAAAAAGCTATAACAAAAGAGATAGATGAATGTGGAGCATTCCCTAATTTATTTCCCATATTTTCTATGTTTTAGGCCTTCATTTGATGAACTGGACCGGAGACTGTCCTCCTTTTCTCTTCACTTTGAGAGACTTTCATCCCATGCCAAATACCTGGAGAGTTATCACATATCACCCACTGAAGATCCACCACCTAAAACCTGAACGAGAACCCAGCCCAGTCATCAGAAGGGAACGGTCACCAGTCAGGAATCATAAACTAAAAGGACAATAATGAAATAGCCCTGTATGTAGGTGGATGACATTTAAACGAGCTCCCTGATCAATCATTATTATCCGGCCTTTTCTTGCTGCTGCTGCTGCCTTCTACTATGAATACAGTTTTTCTCTTCCAAAGTTCCAATATCTGCAAGAAGGTGGTGTAGGATATTTCATTTTTATTTATTTCATTTGGTGATGAATACCAGCAGGGTTCTTGTGCAAGATGACAAATTGTAAACATACCCTGTACCATTGCTGCATTATCAAATGATATATATGCCTGTGAACAGTGCTGTAGGTTGGAAAGTACCATAGTCACAAGAAAGATTTCTTCTGAAATTTTGTTCATATTCAAAATATTGTCAGAGTAGGACGAAATATGTAAGATGCAAGGATAAATTGCCATTAAAAAGGGTCTTTCCGCTCATGGAATGAGAAAAATATACCTAAATTCCAGTATTTGGTGCATAATTTTAGTTATAATGAACAGGGTTGTTATTAGAGATTAATGTAGGTTATTTATTTTTATACCATTATTGTACAAATATGTATGCTAAGATTTTTACAGAAAATGTTGTTATAAGCTTTTCTACAAACACTCATGTGGTTTAAGATTAATTAATCATCTTGAACACCCAAGTACTACTTCCAAATTGATTGGAAATCAGTGGAATTATTAATGTTTACTAAATTATATTTGTGGCTTCTTTATCCAACTAATAACTTGAACAGTTAATAAATTTAATTTGTTATATATGTTTAACTTCCTTCTTATTTGTCTTCTGAGCAAAATCTTTAAATGAGTCAAAGGAGTATATGTCATTTCAAAATGAACTGGGTGCAATGTGTTAGTAGTTTGTAGGACTCATTGCCAGAATGTATTAAATCTAGCAGAATTGTTGTTGCAGATTGAAGTTATCACATTCCTCAGCATGTTTAATAATTGTAATATATGTCAATTGGTTATTTTGTGTTTCCTTTGAAAAAATGAAAATGTGGCCTACCTATAAACCACCATTACTTGCCAAATTAGTAGAATTAATTTGTAAGAATTTTGAAGCAATATCAAAACTGAAATCTGATTCTGAATACCAATATATCTACCAATCGTTTGATATTCAAAAGAAAAGGCCAGCTTTTTATCATTTAACATCGGTTATGAAATAAACGCTTGCCTTGTGTGTCATGTTTTTGCCAAATTTGTACAGCTCTCTTTTGAACTGTATGGTTCTGAATTTTCAGGTGACAATTTTCTGTATAAAGGCAATAATTTGTATGCAACATATCTCCTTTTGAACTGTTTACTGTAAAAGAGATGTGATATGCACTTAATGTACTTGTTTCCAAAGGGCCAAATTTTAACAAAAATGTTTGTCTTTTCAAGGGCTTTTACTTGGGTTCTTTCAAAGACGTGTGCATGCATAATCAAAACAGCTGAATTTTTATGGATTTGTTCTTCTTTTTTATTGTGCAATGTTGAAAAAGAGATTTTGGATATACTTTCTAATGGTGTAGTCTTTCAGCGTTAATGAGAAATGTCTATTTAGATAATAGATCATTAAATCTTCATTACATATACTATATTTGTCGGATATCGTTATGCTTTCATAGAATAAACGTATTATTTTGTTTGTGGTTGTCTGAAAATACAGTATGTTTAGGTGCTGCTTGTGCACCTAAACTTGTGTGTCAAAATATCTCTTACTAGTTTGCCAAAAGTTAGTTTGTGTTGTGCAGTTGTACTGAGCACTTATATTTGTGTTGTTGTTTTTTTTTTTGGATAGGAAAAAGAAATCGGGAAGAGTAACCCCTAACTTGAAATACTAATTTATATCTTGTCAAGTGTCAAAATATCTCTTACTCGTTTGCCAAAATTCAGTTTATATTTTGTACTTATACTGAGCAAGCTGTTACTTTTTACGATTAATAGAAAAATAATTTGTCAGAAAAAAAAATTAGCCATTTGTTGGTTTTGCAAGTAATGGCAATATAATTATATTTTAACACCAACTAGTTGAGATTCATGAAAGTCATGTGCTGCTTTTAAATGAACATTAAAATATTTACGCAATCTTGTACTTTATACATGGTTCAAATCCTTCTTAATCAATGTAGAGTCTGTTCAGCCTACCGTATTGCATGTTCTAGTATGCTTTATTGAAGGGAAAGACCAATAATACAGATTAAATTATAGAAGAAAGTGTGGCAACAAGAAGAGTGAACGAAAGGTGGCTACAATATCATCTCTATTTTTAATTGAATTACAGTCAAACCTGTCTATAGCGACCACTCAAGGGAAACACAAAAAGTGGCCTTTGTAGACAGGTGGTCTTTGTAGACAGGTTCCTTTAGTACATGTTTCAATGAGAAACCATTTTCAAGGGAAACAACAAATGTGGCCTTTGTAGACAGGTGGTCACTAAAGCAGGTTTGACTGTACATGAACATTAAAAGTGGGCTGTGTGCCTGCTGGATTGGATGCAAACACAATCATTTTTGTTGTTGTTGTTGATGGATATGAACTTATGATAAGGGGCGTCTTTATTTCTTGATCTTCCGCCTTCTCAAGCACAGACCTTGCCTCTATGTATATTTCATACATTCCCTAAATGTATTTCTCTCTCTCATTGTTTATTAGTTCTTTTCTTCAAATTTTTATTTATTTTGAGGCTAAAGATAATAGCCAGATAATGTTCAGTTACATTAGTTGTAACTTCACTTTTTGATTTTGGTAGCATTTGAAAATTTCACTTGCACATACATTTATATATGCAGACCAAAATATGTTGCATATCCAGGAGGGAAATTCCATTACCATTTATAGCTGCTAAAGTTGTTAGTACATGTCCAAAGTACAGTGAGACCCTGTTATAACAAACTCATTTGGACCAAGAAAATTACCTTGCTATCATAAAACCTTATTTTATCAGAGCTCAAAATCATACATTATACTGTACAAGAAAGTGGACCAATGAAATAATGTTTATTCCAGGAAAGCTCTTCCATTCTTTTTATGATAGTGGAAGATCATCATGGGAAAAATATCCCCTTAAAATAGGATAGCTCTTAGAGGGTCTTCATATTGGAACATGACAAGTTAATCATTTTGATGATTACAGAATTAATGTATTTTTTCTCATTATTTATCAGTTCTTTCCCTTAAATTTATCATTATTCTTTAGGCTCCAGATTTTAAGTTAAATTGGTTCTAACTATTAAGATTGGATTTTGTATTAGCATCTAAAAATTGCAATTGCACATACACACATGTATGCAGACAGTGTACACCAATACTTGCTATGGTCAACTTGCTTTAGTCAATCGTTTCCACAGTTACTTTCACAGTGCAATCGCATGACCAGAACCTTTGACATTTTAAATTTTCCATACACGTGTACAAGGAAGAAATGAAAGTCGGTATTGCAGGCAGTACAAAAGAATGGTGTTGTTGGTAATACTTTATTCCAGAACTTTTTTATTTTGTGTTGTATGTCATTATGTAAACACATTTTAATAAATTTGCTTCATTTATGAGATAAAATATTGAAAGTTTAGTATTTGTGTGATTTTTTATTAAAGTTTAACCTAGAAAAATCTTGTTATTTACTGATATAAAAGAGGACCTTGAGATATCAGACAATCACAAGTGCAACTAATGATCATTAGCCGCTGCATCTGACAATAAATCATGCGTTTCTGATTTAATTGAGGTGATAAAGCATTCCATTCCATTTTTTATGTAAATAAACAATTTCATGAACCATTTAAAGAGACTAGACTAACTTTCAGTTTTGCTATAACATATTTCATGGTAGACATGTATATATTTATTGATGGAAAACGAGCATCAGTTTCAATGGCTCTATATTGTTATAATAAAGCCATAACAGTAATTAATTTTTCAATGCCAAAGGTGACTCAAACCACTTATAATTTATATTCTGTCATATCTTATACGGTATTTTGGGATCATAAAAGTTGTCTTGTGCTTCTTATAATACAAAATGGAAACACATTTTGAAAGTAGATATCGTCATATACTGCCAATGTTGCGCAGTGCTTTAATTTTCATGGATTTTGTGGAAATGACACCGTTAACAGTATATTTCCATTTAGAAGAGCAAGAGTTTGTCTCACAATTTTTTTCCGAGTACACTCTGATGTGTGTGTGTGTAAATCAGGTGTTACCATAACGGTCAATCAATGACTGATCGATTCATGAAATAAAACTTATTCTCAATTTCAGTGTACAGTAGTTACTAAAGTCCAAGAAAATCAACATGACAACATTCTACATGAAATTAAATTTCTGTGATTACATGATCAAAGTTAGATGGGCTGAAGGAATAAAAGAGATTACTGGCATGAACATCTGCACAGCTAATCGCTATGCCCAGGATAGAAGTGGTTGGAACGTCATCATCATCAATAGGGTTACAAAGGGTAAGTCATGACACGTTGGACAATAACGACGATAACATGGTTTATGAAAAATACTGCAATTACAGCTTCAGCATGCAGCGGTGACAATGTTCAGGAAATATAATTGACACAAGCATTGTGGAAAAAAAACACTGCATCCCAGTCTTTGTTATACATAACTCACTTGATCCAGGATTATTCAGTCTTTAGACTGTTGTTCCTATCCATGGTTTCCTTTGGTTGGGGTTGTCATCATATTTATCTGTGGCATCTTTCCACCATTTCTAAAGTCCATGAATCACTATTCAATTTGACTCCATAAGCTGAAGATATCCAGGAAAATCATATCGATGAGAGAACAATCTGCAGATATTTCCATCTTTCATGGATCGTACTTGAGTTTTAATTTCTTCATATTGTCGCTGAAGAACCAAGGCACCCTGGTTGATATGAAGTAGTTCTGTTGATCAAACGTCTCCGGTATGACAAGCTGTTTAGCATGGAGGTGCATTGGAACGGTCCTGGCTTTGGGTTGGGAGATACCCAGAGAGTGGAGTATACCAGCAGTCAGTTTCTAAATAGACAACAAAAAAAGTAATAAAAAGGCAAATCAATGAATACATACATACATACATATTGATATTTATAAAGCGCCTTTACATAAACATGATCAAAGTGCTTCACATAAGTAAATATAACAGAATAATCATTTTGCTCCAAGTGCATATACTGTAAATTTGTTGTGTAAAGCTGTCAATGCTTGTCAAATTATCATTAGGCTCCAGCCAGGCACAGACTTTCTTTTGACACTACAACAGTTTCATAAATTGGTGGGCCTAGCATAACTCTGTCAGTCTCTGGCTGTCTCAACCAGAGCTGCTATGTAATGGGGCTCATGGAGTCCGGGAGACCATGCGGCCTACATACTTTTATGGTTCAGACCCTCTGTTACACATTATTACTGACATGGGTTTGTAACTTCAAACACAATCAACAAAATGTTTGTGCTTAAATCTTTAAAATGTTTTATCTCAAGGGAAGAGCAATATCAAGTTTATTCCACAGATACACCCTATGACAAGTCTTAAAGAAAAGAAAGAAGAAGATAAAGAGGGGAAAAAAGAAGAGAGAACAACAAAAATCTGCATTTTGTAAAAAAGCTATACCATGCATATGATTGAAACCTCACTGAGAGCCATTAGGGCGAATGATACATGTACCGTATGTAAAGTATTGGAGTTAATGTTCTTCTGGCTCTCAACCCTCCCCCCCCCCCCCCCCCCCNAGAGGGACTGCATGCATGTTCCCAAAATCTCTGGTAAAGGGGGTACTTTTTTGCGCAACAAAGTCTGGCCCGCCATTGACTTTCACACCAGAGATAAGGGGTGCTTTCAAAAAGAGGGAACATGCATATGCGGACCCATGGGTGTTCCCAAAATCTCTGGTACAGGGGTACTTTGTCGCGTAACAAAGTCCGGCCCGCCACTGACTTTTTCACCGGAGATAGGGGGGTGCTTTCAAAAAGAGGGAACGTGCATACACCTACCCTATATAACACTAAGTGGGTGGAGGGAGGGGGGAGGGGGTGGGGCAGGGCTCTCAACAGACAATGTAACAAGACTTACCTGAGGGGCAAGTCTGTCATGATGGGAATACTTGTGATCACCAAGGATAGGGCAACCTAACCCTTGGGCAAGGTGAACTCTGATTTGATGCTTGACTCCTAGAAGATTAATTGAGAATAGATGAATATCAGCTGAAGGCTAAAATTACTTAAAGGCCGGCTGTACTAGCTTGGCCCTGAGGCATTAGACCACAGAATGCGGTCAATGACAGGTGGCTAACTCATCAACTCAGCTCTCAATTAACATAAGAAAAAGAGGATAATGGGGGACCAATAGTCACTGATTAGACATTGATTTCTCAATAGAGGGAGCAAGTAGCTACAAGTAGGATAGTGGGGCTTTAAACTGACAGTATATAGAAAGAGAAAAATAACTAATATATTTATTCCAGTCTGGCATTAATTTTTTTTTTTGCTTCAGTGACATTTACTCTAGGTTTATTTCATCAAAGATATACATGTAGGGAAAGATATAAATGTACATGTAGGGAAAGATATAAATGTACATGTAGGGTTGGAGTTGGGGTCAGTGTAGTGTTTAGTTTTGTGAAACAGACACCAAAAACAGTGAGAAACATGCTGAATAATCTATGAATTTGACTTTTTTTTAGAAATACTGCACCTTATGTTTGTGATCTTGCTGTCTATTTGACCTACAGACAGTCTTGCAGCAGTTTTATATGATAAGTTTGGCCTTTGAAAACATTTATTGTGTTTTTATTAGTAGATCCTCACCTGTCTCGGGTTTTAGTTGGACTAGGGCACAGTTACCACGTTCACTAAGCACCTTGTACCTCGTGATTGCCTCTTTACTATCCCTGTTCTTCCTACCCGATCTCATCCCAATGGTGTCAGGGTACAGATCAGCCATGTCTGGTTTGATGACCATCCTGTGTTTGCCGTCAATCTCTTTCTCTATCATCGGCATGTCTAAAATCCCCTCCTTGGGACTGGGTATACCAACAGTGATGACCTGAGACCAAACAAGAGAGCATTATATTCATATATAGGATTTATTGAAATCAAAACTCATCAAAAACCAAGAGCAAACAGTCCGAAGACTGACACCCGTCTTCGGTAAAAAGTATAATTTAAATCAAATATACATGATAAAAATAGCAGTAACTAATACATAAATAAGTTACATAAGTTAAAATATCAAATAATCATCATTAAATATTGCAAAAAGACATATAAACTATAACAACAAAAGTATACATCATTACAATTACATCAATAGAGGACTCTCGAGCTGTGCAATCATTTTAGACATGACTCTCAGGGCAAATATGAAATTTTTCATAAAAAGTTACAATCATTCCTTATGTTGCATATTTATAATTATTATTAGAAGTTACAGCAGATCTGAAAGCTTCTGTGACAGGACTCCTTTTTGCTCATGTATAAAGCAACATCTTGTATAAAACAAGCTTCTTGATCACAGAGATGTGGGTTCATACAAAGTACTGTTATCTCTGTTCTTCATTTTGTTAACATAAATGCTAGGGAACAGACGAGAGAAAAGGGTGTGTTGTATATGGAAGATATTGAAAAACTTGAATTTAAATTCCAAATAAAAATTTCCTAGAAATAAGACCTTAAACAAACAATATCTTGACACACTTCTAGAATTTCTAGAAGACTAGAGATTACAAATTTGTTCCCCTCACCAAGTATCGTTTGATAATCTGTCTCTTCTTGAACATCTCATGGAGTACCCTAGCTGTCCTCTCGTTCCTAGCCAGCAGCATCACACCTGTAGTCTCCTTGTCCAGCCTGTGAATCAGATGAAGCTCTTCAGTATTACCTCCTTCAGTGTTACTTCCTTTGTTAAGTGTCCATGCCAGCTTGGGGAGGAGACTATCTATGCTGTGTTTCATTCCAGGCCCACCTAGGATCAAAATAATGAAAAATAGGATGTAATTCATAAAAGAGAAATCTAAGCCATGGCTAAAACAATTTGTTTCACCCCCAAAACAAGAGACTTGTTCCATGTCTACGTCACAATCAAATTACCAAATTGACAATTTGATATTCGCATGGACTTAGTGATCATATATTTCAAACATCTGTAACTCCCTTATCATAGGCCTGATTTATTTCAAAATTTCAGCATTCTGTTCCTCATATTTTTCTGCATCCATACCAATGGAGGAATTACAAGGGTTGAATGCCTTTAACTACTCAAAGGCAGCCAATATATTATAGACATTGTAGAGTATTGGCTTTTTTCACCACGAGACTATGAAATACTACGGTACATTCCAAAATGTTGATGCTAACTTAAGAAAAACAACAACACAAAAGCCTAGCAATTGCTTTATCTTACATCTTCACATACATCATGTACTATAGTATATCAATACATACATGTATAAAGCTAGGCCAAGAAAAGCAGTCACGAGTTTTGATGCATTAAGTCTATTGACACTATTTGTTTCATCTTTTACCCAAAGGTGAGTGTAAAGCACACAAAGCTGGATGCACTTATCAAACTATTATTCTAACAATATAATTATGGAAAATAAAAGTTACATTTGGGCTTGTTATCTTCCTGATCCATCAGGAGTGGAAGAAGGTTTCTTACCATGTACAGGGAGCCCATAGGGTTTATCCAATGCGATGATGTCACCTAAATGGGAAAGAAATGTTAGAAGATAATGCTATGCTTTGATTTGGCTCTTACTATCCCCAAACTATTTGATATTTCTCTCTGTAATTTTACATGTCAAAAGAAGATATGCCAATATCCATATTAAAATTCTCACTCTATCTTGATGTAATCTATACTATTGATCTTCTCAATTATGAAATGGCATAGAATGTGTAACTATATAAAACCAACTCCACCCCCCCCCCTCGGAAAATAATCGTTGTAAGAACATCAAACATTAAATTTATAAACATATATTCTAAAAATAAAATTTGAAACTGAAAAAGGACGTCCAAATCCCAAATATACCCTGTATCATGCTGTATAAACTGTAAAAACTACCAGTACCTGGAATGAAATACTAGGCCTACACAAGAAACCTGTAGAAATAAAACAAATAAAGAGCAAGAAAACCTTTAATTGGATTTCTTACCTTTATCAAAGATGACTCTATCCCTTAATATCTTTGCAACCACATCACCACTAAGTCTACCCAGGTCACGCGTCTGATATCTCAGATCTGTTCTTTCTGAAAATATGAATATTATGTTATTTTAAAAAGCTGAAAGAGTATTGGATCGAGGGGCAAAGCATGCAGCTCAGATATCTAGGCCATATTGGTAGCTGTCAGTGTCACACAAGGCTCGGGGTTTCTGTGGCATAATGCAGTTTTCCAAGAAGTAGCACAAGTAATGTATTTCGACAAGGTATGATTTCTTGTCAATCTCATTTAGGTATCCTCAAAAAACAATAACGATGATGATGTTGATGATGGTGATGGTGATGATGATGGTGATGGTGGTGATGATGATGATGATGATGGTGATGGTGATGGTGATGATGATGGTGATGGTGGTGATGATGATGATGATGATGATGATGATGAGTTTGACATGCCCATTGCATGAAAGCGAATGTTTGATGGATTGTATCAAAACATTCCATCAACTTAGATGAGACTTCTGAATAAGAGACAAAATGCAAGGGATATAAAGAGCAAGGTGATATAGATCTCTGAACGAGTTAATCTCAATGCTTACATTCAACAGAAAAAAGTTCTATTACACCTCCAAAAATTGTTTAGCTGTAACAGAGATTATTGGATTTGTCATGGAAATTATATTCTAAAGATGACATTAAAGTAATTTCAAACTTACTCTTTGGAATGTCTTCCTTCTCTTCAATTGGTTTTTGTGCCTTCAAATGTGCCTGAAGCTTTCTCCTTACCTTAGCAGCAACAATGCTAGATTGACTGAGATCTGCATCTGGGGAGAGAGCTAACTTTTCCAGTTTCCGTCTCAATGTTCTCTTTTCTTTGACATCTCCATCAACGAAAAAATCTTTCTGGCTTGCAGCTGCACCTTCCTTTTGTTTCGAATTCTCAGGGTCTGCTGGAGCTGAAATGCTATGTCTTCTTTTTGCAGGTGACAAAACAATTGCTCCCCAGGAGTTTTGTACGATGTTTGCACGAGTCAAGGAGATTGCTCTGGCAAAAACATGTAGCTTTCTGCAACAGGCCATGCTGGGTACGTGTGGTTCTGACAAAAGCTCTTCTAGGAAAAGTTGATTCAGATCTACAAGTGATAAAGGAAAGAAGTACAGCATGAAAATTGATGCAAAATTGCAAATCTTTACCACACTGAGCCAAAAAATATATGAATTTTGTTTAAACAATTAAAAGCCATATTTAGCCTCTGTGATTTCATGATATCAATCTGTGCAGCTGTCGTCTTTGATTCAATATAATTTATATCAAAGTAGACTACAGTACTGTAATTAAAATAATTTCCCTTATTTACATTTAGTGCAATAGACTAGAGTAATTAATTGAGCTTTAAAATGGCATATCTATTAGTATGAGTAATTTAGGAAACAAGAAAATGCATTTTGCATTTTTGCTCATGCAAATTACAGCGTATTTGTTTGCTCTGATTTTTTAGCTTTTCTTTTTTTAATTTGTAGATCTAACCAACTTTTTCAAAAGATAAAGTCTAGACTAGTGACTTAGTACTTTTTGAGAATTACAAAAACATCTATTCTTATCTATTCATCTCGATAACTGTACATAGTAGGTCTAATCCCCCCCCCCCCCCCCC
>BEXV01001511.1:80898-107570 GCA_003118195.1 Hemicentrotus pulcherrimus
ATGTGATGTGTGAGGTTATGGGGTATTCTTGGTTAGTCACTGTGCTTCTGAAATTGGAAGTGTTTGTTATGTGTTTGTGGATTATGCATCTTTGAGATGGGCATTGGAAGAATCCATTAGGCAAGGGGGTCCCGTGTTCGTTTTGGAGGGGGAATGGGTGTCCCGCTTTTACGAATATGTCCCGTAGCGTGCGCCCTCGTCTGTACGAAGTAGCATAATTTCAATTAATATCTGATTTGTGTATCCCCACTGCTGTTGATATAATGCATTAATTTGTATTGTTGTTCATTCATATATAAAGCTGGATCAATCAATGTATAACCATGGTCCATGGTATAACCAAAATGAAGAATGTGAAACAAAAAATTGAATTGAATAATTCTGATGGTTGGTGATGGTCATGAATATAAATATGAATAGACCTTCAATGTCCAAAACATACACAACCATGATTTCCATAAAAGACAAAACTTAACAAATATCCCCAGTGATGAATAAGCGAGTTTGTACTGCATGACCCCAAAATATCCACAGGTCTTAGACACGATGGATACTTCCCACCTGTGCATTATAGAATAATCACTGCCAAAGAGATGGAGATGCTTCATGAATACCTTTTGTTTGCCTCTTGAGAAGAACACTTCCACCTGTGTATCAGATAAATGTACTGTTGGTGCATAAATAAATACTGATTACATAACTTTCATGAGCACGATACAAGTATTTGTTTCAATGGTTCTACAATTTTGGTCCGAATGACCTTTATCTGCACATGCGCAAATCCTAATTACAAACTCGCTTACTTGAATGACGTTTTCACAAAATCGTTGGCAAAATGACAAAATTAATCCAAGCAATTGTCTGTTGACATTCTCTCACACAATCTGGTGGATTTTTTTTTATGGTGGTTTATAATAAAAGAAACAGAATGATGAAAGTTTAAAGAAAGTTGGGCAAAATGTTGAGGTTAATCAGACCAATAATAAGAAAGTTATTAGTGTTTAAAATTTGAGATAACTAAATCTATGTGAATCTCAACATTGGCAATTTGGTCAGTTGATGGTGACATCAGTGCGTCCCAGAAAAAAAGAAACCAAGAATTATCTATGTTTTATCATAACTTAATCACAATTATAATTAAGAAATGAATATTTTTAAAGCTTATGAATATTTCATGCATGAGTGATTAAAATCAATTTGAAGAAAGCCCGGGTACCAAAAAAAGTCATTTGGCAGATGGTACCTGAATTTCAAAGAGAAAATCACATTTCTAGAAAGTTCATTTTCTGCCCTTCCAATATGACACCACAATCAGGAAAATGAGCTAGGAATAACAAAGTTCTGTTTGTTTAAAGTAATGCTTGCATTTCCATAATTTTATTTTTTTTTAAAAATTGTTTTCACTGGCTGCCTGCCGTTGCAACAAGCGGATTTAACAAAAGACTTGACTCACTTCCATTGACAATCAGCCATAGACGATAGACTTCATGCATGGCTGATATTGTCAACAGAGCCATGTATATGAAAAATAGCTTGTAATCACAATATTCTGAGAACCTGTTATGGATTACAAATACAATCAAACTTGAATTTTAAAAATTACTCCATGGCAGAGACATAATTTTTGACTGCGTGCAGTTGAAGATCCATCTAGTTTTACATTATATTGCTAATAACTATTGATATTATTATTGGGTGTTACCTTGTTGATTTTCCACTTTTGCTGCTCCAGTTGTAAATGTATGCATATCGCTCATGATTTATTATACTTTGATTGATAAAACAGTTTTTTAAAACATCATTTCATTGATCGAACTTGCAGAACAAAATAGCACAAGACAAAACCAAATAAGTGGTAGATGCAGGGCATAAAGAAGTTATATCTTGGACAAAAATACAGCATAAAGAACAAATTGAAGGAATTGATTTCAGAATAAAAATACTACAGTATGTAATATAATAGTAAACAACCTATAATGATCATCATGTTTGTATCTACTGTGCTATCCTTTCTTCAGCTCCCCCTCCACCCCTTCATTGAGCTCATATCCATTAAATCCAGCTGGTATAAACTAAGATGAAGCCGCTATGTATGTAATAAAATTGTTTTCATATTCATTAATCATACAGTATCATTGAATGAAGGAAATAAGGGGTACAATGTACAGGATAGCATGGAGAAGGAGAGAGAGAGAGAGACAGACAGACATACAGACAGAAAGGGGGGGATGGAGAGGAAGAATAGTCAAGACAATGATTGTTTATTCATCTTGCAATATTCTAATGACTTGTATTCTAAAAAATGAAGGGAAAAAAAGGGTAGCCTTGTCATTGTCATGGAAACTGAGATCTAAACGTGGAGTAATTGAAATAATAATTTATATTTCTTTCACTCCTCCCCCTTTCTTTCTCTCTCTCTCTCTCTCTCTCTCTCTCTCTTTCTCATAGTGCCACACCTTCACTGATGTTAACATCAGGGTATGTTAGTTTAAACTCTCATATCCCTGTTAACATGTACAATGTACAGTACACTGACCTGTGTTGTATACATTGTCCATCTTGTGTAATGATAGAATTGGAGAAATGGATCACTTGTTGTACTGCAGAGGTGATTTGCAGGGGAAATTTATACACTTAGCATCTTGAGATATATTTCAGTTTTAATGATACTGTTTGGAGTCTTTGATTTTGCAGTTTTGACCTGTTCAAAGACAAAGAGCCTGTAATGTATTCCAGCAAGCCGATAAATTTGCTTACAATTTTATCTTTATGGAACAACTTGTTGAAGGCGTGCTGGGAAAGGCCTATATATCTCGGCCTACATTTCTCCATCATATCTTCGTAAAACTATTCATTATTTTCTACAATGTATCAGATTCCATCAGCTTTTGACAGTCTTGAACTGGATGATGTACATTGTACATGTAGATGTACATATGTATTTTTTATGCTCCGCCTCAAGAGATGGTGCAGGAGATCTCATGTTTCAGGTTGTCCGTCCGCTCGTCCATCCATCAGTCCCGCATTTCAAAAGCATTTGGGACCTTGAGGTCAGATGGAAAAGGTCACATGATCATTGATTAATGAATTTGCATACATATTACATTGTACATGAAGGTAGAGGCATATGTTAAAGACACAGTCTTATTCATCTTTTTGTTTTGTTTAATGAAGTATATGTTTCTTCTTGATGTATTTCTTCTCACAGTGCCAAGGATGCTGTAAAAGCCCTGAAGAAGAGATTATTTGGGAATAAGAAGTGGAAAGAAGTTATCTTCAGTCTAACAGTAAGTAATCTCAAGACAGAGCTAGACGTCCTTACTAGAAATGTCAAGATTAAAATGTTATCAAAGTATGGTTAAGATCGTGCTGCTTTAGAAACTGTTACATTTTATAAGTTGCTCTTCCAATCCTGACGTAGGCTTACAAGTCTGTATCTCCAAAGTGATATGATCTCAATATTTCATATCAAGTGTGAGTCATATGTTTGCACTTCCTGCTGCTAGAGATGACAATTTGATAATCTTCTTAAATGTCTTTCAAAGAAGATTATTCATTTCAATGTGAGAGAGGCAAACGTACATGTTGCCATAAGGGCAATTTGGCCGTCAATTATGATTACATAGGGGTAATTCCATACTATAGGGACCCACTTTGTGACACTTTTGGTGTCCCTGTAACATAGGAAACCCACACATATTTGTGGCTCTTGAGTAAAGACTTAAATAGTGAAGTGAGATTGTAAAGTAATTTCCAAGCATAATATTGCATGCTCATACCTAGAATCACTTAACAATCATACTCCACTATTAAAGTCTTTACTCAGAGCCACAATTATGTGTGGGTTCCTTATGTAACAAAGACACCAAAAATGTCACAAAGTGGGTCACTAATTTATGGAATTACCCACATATTTCCTCATCAGATTAAAAATGACATACATGTAGCAATAACATTTACACACATTTAGATATCTGCTCCCATTAAGGCACTGTTATAGTACGCTAAAACTTACTGGCAAGTAAAGTATTCAAGTTTTGTCTCTATAGAAAACTATACTTGAGCTATGCTGTTAAACTTGTGTGAGTTCTGTACCTGTGTGTTCATTATCCTATCAGTTCTTTATGTCAAAGTTTTGTGAAAGTGTTTGAGTAATAGCGGCTCATTCACATGAACTTATATCAAGAGGTTGGGGATTCATTTCCCTACCTGGCACTAATGTCCTATGGCAAGACATTAATCAACATTTGCCACTTTAAAACCAGGTGTAGAGATTGGATAACTGGTATGAATATATTCCTTGAATGGTGTGAGTGCCAAGGGTAGCTTTTATAGCTCAAGCTGGTTGCTGGTGTATATGTGAGTGGCATGGGTATATCGTGCATTGTGGATATTAAATGTTGTCCAAGAATCTGCTATTAATACTTTTCTTTTTCTTTGTTCTCCTTCTTCTTATCCTTCTCTTTGTCTTCCCCTCCCCTTCTCCTACTCCTCCTTCATCTCATCATAATCATCATCTTTATCATCATTATTAGAAGTAAGATCTTGCTTTAGAAAGATAGCATTTATTTAGCTGTCTGTCATACATTCTTTACTTCCAGATTCTGGAAACATGCGTGAAGAACTGTCAGCATCGCTTCCATGTACTGGTCTGTAAGCAAGAATTCTGCAAGGAAATGGTTAAAGTCATTCAACCCAACCTAAATCCACCAACTATTGTACAGGTATATAAACAACAAGATTGTGTTGATAAGGCCCTCTGACATACATTTATGCTCCAGTAAACATTTCTCTGGGCCTTATTTCATTGAAAAATCAGGACTAGGGTAGGTTTTACATGTAGGTTTAAGGTTACTTAAGTTTATGGATGAGGCAGTGTGGCGCAAACGAATCATCATCTGGCTCTCATGACATTCATTATGCCTGTGAGTTCAAGTTCCGCGCTGAGACTAAAATACAAAAATGAATGTCGCTGCATTGTGTGTAAGCACGCCCCCTCTCCTCTTTTCTTGATGCAGGTTCGGGTACAGGGGAAAACACCTCTGACTAGAATATTAGCTGGAGGCCCTATAGGAGAGTCACACCTTAAGCATTTATATGCTACACTTATAATATGCTACACTTCGCTTAGAGAGTAGTTGTAAACCCGGAGTTTAGTGTGCCAGCATACAAAACTAGTAATCTACATACAGTTCTTAGTAAAATATGCAGCATAGCCCTTTGAAGATTCACAGAAGAAGAAGTATAGTGTCTGCATGGTCCATTGTTGAAGTTAGGAATTCAGCTTGTGCAGGATATTGACTGCAGAGCAAGGTGTACAAACCTTAAATCAGGTTCTCATCATCGCATCTACACAAGGCTTAATTGGGTTTGTTCAATGAAAACGGATTCCCTTGCACAAGTATTACAAATATGTCCAATTATTTGCAAACCATTACAAGTCTGCACATTCCAAAAACGTCATTGGCAGTGGGTGGCTATAATGTAAAACATGTGTTTGGACTAAGAGTGTCTGTGCTTTACTTCCTGTAACCAACAAGTACTGTAATTTTGTAAAGTTTATTCTCATGCAACATATTTAAAGATTAAAACCACAAACCCCAAATATAGATTTCAAGTCCTTGAAGTTCAATCAATATAAAAATTGGACATATGAATGATATGATAAAAATTTTGGTAGAACTGAAGTAGGTCAATGATGTAGACCTGTCAACATACCTGACATGATATTTCTGTATGATGTTTGTAGGAGAAGATTCTAGGTTTAATTCAGTCTTGGGCCGACGCCTTCAAGAGCGACCCCACCCTACAAGGTGTGGTCAAGGTGTACGAGGAACTGAAGAGCAAGTCCATTGAATTCCCACCAATGGACCTAGATGCACTGTCCCCCATCAGGACCCCACTGAGAGTCACACCAGAGGTAGACCCTGCTATGAATAGACCAGCTCCTACCAGACAGGTATTGATTCTTTCCCTTACTCTACACTTCCCTTCCCCTCTCCCCACCACCACAATTCATGTTAATGCCAGCCAAACCACTTTGTCCCATATGTTCACTGGCCACATATATATAAAGGTTTAAGCATTTCTGATAGTTTTATAAAGTTGATAACTCTACTATGGATGGATCAGACCAAATATGAAGTGAAATGACACATTTGATGTCAGTGGACATGACTGTATGGTCATAACTTGACAATAATTTATAAGTCAAATGACTTGTTACCTTAGACTTGCCCATCATTGTCATTTGGGTGGGGACTTTCTTTTTTAAATTTAAAGTGTATATACCAATCACCTGAAATAATAGTTTGTTTATTGCTAGAATGTACAAAATCAACCTTTAAAAATCTTTACCCGGCTATATAGGTTTCAGGATAAAGGATAGGATGAAACCTTTGCATGGAACATGTGTTCTGTAGGCACCCTGTTCTTTGCAAGTGTGACATCAACTGGTCTTCTCAACAAGGGATTTTTATGTTTACTGAGAGTGTACTCAAAACTGCAATATTTCTCTGTACTAAGTAATATTTGAACCTACTATTCTTAATACAATATAGCAACATGGACCCTCTTACAATTTCACATCAAGATAATTTTTGTTGTTGGGGTTGATTGCTACACTCTAATAATTGGGTTACCTTAGAGCACAGGTATATTGATGTACAGTAAGGCCCCTATACGTCCTTAACCAAGTTTCTTCAGATTCAATCAATGTACAATGATTGTGATAATACTCATAATGATGATGATAAAAACATAAACACAACAGCAATAACAACAACAACAACATCAACAAGAACAATAAATACATGTAGTAGAAGTAGTAACAGTAGCTGTTGTTCTCATTCCATCTTTATTTCCTACCCTGACATCAATTTGATCCTATTCCCCGATATCCATTCTAACTTCAGCCAACACAGCCTATACCTGGACCTGGACCTGTTCCTGTCCCTGCCCAAGTACCCCCTCAGCAGCAGCAGCAGCAGCAGCAGCAGCAGGGACCAGTGACTTTCTCAGCAGATCATATGACCAAGCTCAGAAGGGAACTAGACCTTGTCCTGGGTAATGTCAGGGTCATGTCTGAGATGCTGACTGAAATGCAACCAGGACAGGAGAATCCAGATGATCTCGACTTGCTCCAGGTTTGTATCTTAAAAAATGAGAGTATCAAGTAGGATAATAGTAATGGACAAACATAGTATTATACTAAAAAGTAATCACTCAAAAATATCCTTCAAAATTATAATTTCACAATATCTGCTAATTTGTTTTCTAATGGAATTATGGATGAGGGTCCATTCAATCAATGGCAATACAAATATTGACAATATATACGCTTGAGTGAGCACTGGCTAAGTTTGAAACACTCACGACAATGTGAACCATCAGTTCAACTTTTACCTTACATCTGCAGTCATCCAACCTTTCCTCTCCAGACAAAAATACACACCCACACTAGCGCAGGCATTCACATTTACATAACATTGTAGATTATTGTCTTTTCTGCATTAAATTTAAATTTTTGTCATTAGTATTTGGACAGAATGCAATGTAGATGAGAAGATGTACATGAATTGTTAAATTGTCATAAAAGATAGATAAAAACTAATTTTCAAACATGGAATTTAATTCCTTTGTTTGTCACATCTCCTCTGTCTAATTTTCATGACACATTGCTGTCCGAAACATGTGAAAACATGCAGTGTAACGTATGTTAATATCTTTCGCACACTTGTTCAGTTCAAGAAAACAAAGCATTACCTATCTATGTCAATGAATATGTTTCATTTCCTAAACACTTTATTTTGGGGGCCTTGTGATTTTTTTAGATGAATTAGAAATTTAGAGAAGAAAACTGCTGTCCATTCATTCAATCATTCCAACACTATCTAGTCTAAAATGAGTACCGATACTGATGCAGATGATCTGTGCTGGGAAGACATCACCTACAATGATGAAGGTAGTGGTGATTGGGAAGAACTCGGTTAAACATGTAATATGGGGGTCCAAAAATGAGCTGCCCAGTTAAATTTACAGAACCCCTGTCTTGGAAAGATGCCACTTAATCAGACATCAATAAGTCTGTCAAGTCCTTCACTCAATCCGTCAATCAATCAATCTGTCAATCAATGGATTAGTCGTCAATCAGTCATTCAGTTAATTAATCAATCATTCAATCCAAACTTTTCCACTCTTGAATCATCTCTCATACAGGAATTGAACCAAACCTGTCGTACAATGCAGAAAAGGGTTGTTACACTTTTATCAGAGGTCACTCATGAAGAGGTCACAGGTAGGTCATTTAAGTAGAATTCTTTTTGCTGTTTTTCACTTGAATTTTTTTCTTCTTCAGAAAACAGAATGAAGTTTAGAAGAAAAAAGATGAGTAAGAAATTGTTTGTTTATACTACACACATGATTGCGAGAGCGAGTCATTAAGAAGAAATTTATTGTAAAAACCACTTGAATAGTACAAATACCTGATATACATGTACCGTAAATCTCCGTGTATAAGACGCACTTTTTTTACCGTCAGGAAAATTCATAAGTCGGGGTGCGTCTTATACACGGGTGCGTCTTATACACGGAGATTTACGGTATATACTGTACACATGTACATTAGCCCATATTATAGCTGTTAATAGTTCTGTTTTCTCTTGACTCTGTATTTTTCAGGAGAGTTACTGAGAGTGAACGATGACCTGAACAATATGTTTGTCCGCTACGACCGCTACGAGCGCTATCGCCAGTCCCAGGCACAGAGCACCCAACCATCTCAAGCCCCCTCTACCATGCCTGCCATGCCTGCAGTATACCCTGCTGCCGCTCCGATAACAGTGAGTTGATCAACTTCAAATTACAACAGATTATACTGACCTTGCCCTTGGAGCTCCCCATATTGCCCCCTGTAGGTAGCTCCTCAATTAACCCACAGATTATTGCTACAGTCTGTATAGAAGGACTATATTTTCTGTCTCCCTTGCATAGTGTTTCTCATTAAAATGTATCTTAGAAACGTGTACATTAAGACCACCTGCTAATAAATACTACTTTTCTTGTCTCCCTTGAGTAGTCTTTATATACAGGTTTCACAAGATTCAAAATTTCCAAATTGCATTTTGTTGTGTGATATTTGACATGATGCAAAATTCAAATGTGCCACTTGACATTTCGCATAGAAGCAATTTTTGTGGAAGAACTTTGATTAGGTCCTCTGTGGGGAGAAAAGTTTTTGAGGAGTTGTCTTGATGCATCAAATGAGGATTAATTACTCTCCTTAACTACAGTCAAAGGTGTCCTATTGTGAAAACGTAAGAGAAATATGTCTACAAAAAGTGACCCATTGCAACCAGGCGGTATTTCTGTACAGATTTTAAGATAATCTTGTCATGGCCATTGGAGTCATTGACTGTTGGAAGTTATTATTTGTACAGGCATTAAACTTGTCATCGGCTATGATACAGAAATAATACATGTATATATTGCATTTTGAATAGGAGAAAGGATCCTTTTCATTCTGAATAAAAACCTGCATATAGTGTCACCCATACACTTTAAGGAACGTGTAATGTGAGGGAGTTTTTAGCCTTCTCGTTCTCACTGGAAATCGGGGAATGAGACCGGCGCATAAGTTAAGTCCCTTCTATTCTGTTTCTGGCAAGTTCTCATTTTAATAAAAGATGTGCAAAAGTTTTATCTTTAATAAATATCTCATATAAAAGTGGAATATTGTTTTTTATTAATTAAAGTTAATACAAAGTTTTGGGAAATTCTAAAAATTGGGAGGATAGTGATTCTTTGATATTTTGATATATTTGGTTGCCCCTGTGGATTTATCATAAGCACTAGAAAATTTAGCCCCTTAAACACTTCTGCTTTCGAGAAAAATTGATTATAACAATTTACTGGTGCTCCCTGTAAATTTTGATAATTTTCAAATAGCGCCTTCGGCCATGTTACGGTTGTGATAGATAATTTCCAAACAGGAAAAGCTAATCGATTTTAGTCAAGAAACATTTTTTTATAGGTTAATTAAAATCTTGACCTTGAGAGGGAGCTATACAACATAAAGAGTTTATTATGCCTCCGTTACGAAGTAGCTGGAGGCATTATGTTTTCGGGTTGTCCTTCCATTCGTCCGTACGTACATCTGTACGTCTATAAGTACGTATGTACGTTCCATTCTTGTGATCGCGTTATCTGAAGAACCGATCAATGGATTCCTGCCAAACTTTGGTCATGTATGTTACTTGCGGAGCTGATGAACTGATTAGATTTTGGGGTCACAAGGTCAAAGGTCACAGGGCTCATTATGTATGTAAAAACAGCTCGTGATCGCATTATCTCAAGAACCGATTGAAGGATTCCTGTCAAACTTAGGTCATATATTACTTGAGTAGATTCTTGGTTCATAAGGTCAAAAGTCAAAGGTCATGGGCTCATTATGTATGCAAAAATAGCTTGTGAACGCATTCTCATTAGAACTGACAGATGGATTACTATTTACCTCAGGACATCTTGCAGAGCCAATGAACTGAGTAGACTTTAGGGTCATGAGGTCAAAGATCAAAGGGTCATATATGGATATGAGAAATTGCTTGTAATCACGATTTTCTGAGAACCTGTTAATGGATTACAATTGAACTTGAATTTGAAAAATTTCTTCTGTTTTGGTTTGTAAAATTGCTCTATGACGGAGGCATCATTTCGACTGTGCGCAGTCGAAGTTCCATCTAGTTATTTACAATTTCATAAATTTAGACATGAGACAACGATCACTGAATATTGTAGGATCGCATATGCTTCCAATATGTTCATTTGAACCAAATTCATGACCCCATACCAAAACTTTGTATTGCAAATAATGTGATTTTGTAAAGAAGAATAAGACATACAAAGTGATTGTAAATTTCACCAGATATGGAGTTGAGGCCTTTCTCATTCTCAAGCAAGGATATGTTTTGTGGTTTGTTTCATGCAGGCACAAGCACCTGGCCGAGGAGAGAGTAGTGTAGGAACGTTAATTGATTTGGGATTGGACGAACCGGCCCCAGCCTATGCTGCTGCACCTGCCCCAGCCTATCCTGCTGCACCTGCCCCAGCCTACCCCCCAGCAGCACCGATGGGAGGGGGCATGATGGGTCCTCCAGGGGGTGCATACAATGGCCTCCCCTACCCTGAGGTGTCCAACCAAGGTCCAGGAGCTGGTGGTCTAACTGACCAACTAGCAGGGCTCTGTAAGTATGAGAATGGTTTGGTCAAGCCACGCTATAAACCAGGCCTTCTCAACTGGTGGCGCTTGCGGTCAGGTGGAGTGGCGCATGGCTGTTCCAAAAAATTAATAAAAAATGAAATAAAAATAAAAATTAAAAATTAGATAAAGAAAAAATTGTATTTAGAATTTTAAAAACTCAGCAAAATAACAAAATTTGCTTGTTTTTCACTGGATTTTGACATTTTCTGTGTTTATTGCACCAAGATAAATACATATAAATTGACTTCAAGTGTAGATTTTGCCAGGAATTGTAATAATTATTTCACATCAATATGAAATTATGATTGATGTTTTATGGTACAAAAAGATGTTAAAAATGCCACACCTGGGCTTTAAAAAAGCCCTAAAATCCACTAGCTTCAGGGGGCTTTGCCCCCTGGACCCCGTCCGGTATCGGCTCCGTCGCTATGCTCCCCTGCAACACAGTCACCAAACATACAGGTTGGCACTACAACCTCATTAAAAAAATTTTTGACACTTCTAATAAACTAGTTGAGAAGGCCTGCTATAGACGATAGAATATGTTGACCAATTCTATTTATTTGTTTATTTCTGACATTTATATAGGCCACTTATGCTGGATGGAGTTCGAGTAAGGCTGAAGAGAGAATGATGATAATATAAACCAAAATAACATTTTTGTGCTGCATTTGTCATTTTCATGATTATTTGACATTAATATTGTCTCATACTACAGTATATACATTGAAGTGTTAACTTAAAGAGCTGATACACCTTTAGAAAATGATGATAATTGAACAGAAATTGGGCAAAGAATCAGAAAGTCATGGATAATAATGTGTGTACTTTGTTTGACAGCAATGACTGGAGGCAGCGTGAGCAACTCATTGGGTCAGATCAGTAATGTGCCAACCTCAGTTAATCCGCCACCCCCGGAAGATGACTTTGACATGTTTGCACAGAGCAGGGGCACCACATACCAGGACAGCATCAGATCGTAAGCTGAGATATGATAATCAGATATGATGATATTCAATATTTTTGTGATGTTCATATCGACCATGCATGGTGCTTTTGGCACTTCAACATTTGTCCTGCCCGAGGTAGGCTTCTGATTTTTCGCGCTCACAGCATCCAAGGAATTCTATCCTACCCTTTTAACAACCAAGTGGAGAGTGGCAAATGTACATTAATGTCTTGCCAAGTTATCCCGGAGTTGCAAGAGTCGTGTCCACCAAGGTGTTGAATGGGTAATCACTGAGATGACAAATGTTATTCACAAAAGCAACTCCATGACAGTCGCATCTTTGTCCACAATGTATGGAGAAGCTGACAAATCATTTGACAAAGCCATGACAATCCACAATTTTATGATATCAATGCTATGCGCTTGAATAAATATATAATCTTTGTCACAATTCATGTGGTTCATCCTAAATTACCCAAATAGATTTGGAGGCTCTATTTTGTTCAAACTGTTTAGGAAGAAGAAGATGGAAGAAAGGGATGCACTGTAGCACTAATGATACAAATATCCCATCTTCATGAAAAGATCTGTTAGAATTAGCATTTAAGATTTATTTTTTTTTATGNGGGGGTAATCTCAAGGTTGTTTTTGTAACAAACAAATCACAATTTGTAAATAAGGGGATACCATTACTCTTATCTCATGGAATGAAGAACCTGATTTGATTACAATTTAGGAAACGGAAAAATTCTGTGACCCAATTTTTTTTTTAAAGAAAAAATTGTGGAATGATTGGTATCAATGTCATTCGGAGTCTGCAACAACCAACACCTACACAAAAAAGTTATCATCATCCTGATGGGTCTTTAGATACAGGCTGTTCAATCCTCCGTGATGTGACTTGGGTAGATGGATGTGTTGATAAATGATATAAGTCGTGTGTGCTTGTTAGGGCATTGAAACATTGTGTCAACAGTTTTTGTGTACAGGTATATATAACACATTTAAACAACAATACAAACTGTTCAAGAAATCAAGAGTTGGAGATCAAAAAATATTATCTTTAACTTTTTCAGTTTTTATTTTTTGCTGCCCATAGACTAACTTAAATTTTCATTTGATGGCATTTAGAGGAACGGCAACTAACTTGTGGCCTTGTCAAAGATGGTTCTGTTTAACACTTTGAATAGCGCACAAGTTGAGCAAAAGTTTTGTGACACAACCCCCAGGTTTTCTTGGTTTTGCCAAAGACAGTTGTTCACCTACCATTGTAAAGACAATATTTCTACTTGTACATGTACAAATTGTTGGGACTGGGGTTGTATAATACTTATCTACTGTCTTTATCTGTTTCTTTGCAGGGGCAGTACATATCAAGACAACACTAATGTAGACCAGACGGGTGGTGCTTTGGCAGGATTTGTACAGAACAGGTCCCTCCCTCCCCCAACAGTGAGTATTAGCTTTATATGTCAATCATTGGTAAACTTTCAGACAACAGCTGAAGTAGGCAGATGACATTGAGAGCACTGTAAAACTGAAAACTTTGTTTGCCCGAACCACCAGCAAAAAATGACTATTCAACGCAATTGGTTTAGATTCACTACAATGTCACAATTTCACAACTGACGCGACACATAAATTTTACAGAACTTTCTTGCGCTCTTTCACTAATAGCAAAAGTTCCAAGTTTTGTGAAAGTTTTTTGTTAAAACAATTGCTCTTCTGCACAAAATGAACAATTTGCCCTGGTTCGAAAAAAATTCTGGTTTTACAGTACGTCACAAAATACTGAGGAATGCCCAAAAGGGGACCATTCCCCCAAGTACGTTCATGTTGTGGTCTAGTGGATAAGTCTCCAGACTTTGGATCACAGTTCATTGTAAAATTGAGTATGAAAAATGTACATTTCATTGGCAACGCTATGTTATTCCCTTCTGTGCCATTTGGGCAAAGATTTTTTTTTCTCTCCCCCCCCCCAAAAAAAAAGAAGGAGATTATCTTTGCCCTTAAAGCACAGAAGGAGTTGAACTGTAGATCCAAGTTGTTTTCATTCAGTGGTATTACTCACATGGAGCATTGTGCGAGAGTTTTTTCACAATAAAACTGGTTTCTTCTGTAGCATTTTTTTATGAACTGGCCAAAGTGCTTACTGTACAGTCTTATTATAACCCTGGTCACTGGAGAAAATGTAGATAATATGTTTGCACTACGACACGTCACTTCATATGCAGGTATACATGTAGTTAGAGTCACATGATGTTATTTCATTCCATGCATTCAGTATGATGCTGTGATGACAGATGAGGTAAGACTGGAGTGGAAAAATGTTGATGAGTTTATAACTAGCTTTAATAGCTAAAACAAAGTTGTACATAAAAAGAGGCATATTTGTTTTGGTGATGCTAATGAATGTTAAAGTGTAATCTTAAGTTTCTGAATAATAGCCTTTTCAATGTATATGTATATGTAGGAAGGTTATAGACTTGCAGTGCTTCCCCCTTATGTTTTGCATCTTTCCCTCTCTTTTTCTCTCTCTCCTTCTCTCTCTCCTTCTCTTCTACTGTATGTCTCAAATGGATTTTCTCACCTAAAGTACATTTGCATCATTCAATACTTTGAATAATGTCTACTTATCAGATATATTTCATTATGGGACCTCTCCAGGCTCAAGCAATGAATGAAGCTCAAATGACACTCCATTAATGTATCATTTGTGAGACGTATAATATTCTGGTTTTGCCTCCATGCATTTAAAGCACACACACAGTTTTGGTAGCAGAAAGAAAATTGTCATGAAACTAGTGCTGTAGCTCGGAACCCAAAACCCGGCCCGACCCGGCAATTTTCCAAATTTCTGAACGGGACCCGGAAAGGTCCGGTAACCCTGTGAGAGTTGGACTGAAATAATATTGACTAGATTCTATTTGAAAGCTATTAAAAGGGAACTACAAACACATGTTGTGTGACCTACTGACCTTGTCCTGAATAGAGGGCACATTGCAACATTTTGTTTATCATGCTGTCTCAGGTCCAGACATAAGTCCGAGGTCAGCATAATTTATCACCCTTAATCCACTCGGGAGTGCATTCCCTAAAAAGATGAAGCATAAGGCTAGCTACATATACTATGTAGAGGCATGGAGATGGTAGAGGTCTAGGCATCCTAAAAATAGCCCATGTCCCTACGTGAGATTGCCCATCCAACATGCTCTACTATGATTGGTCTGTTTGTCTGCCAATTAAAAACAATGATCACATGTAAGGCACATGCCATATGCTTAGCCAATATTTGCATATATTTTGGAATGTGCGCCTAGCAGGACAAAGGCTGCATGTGAACCTTTGAACTCTGTTCAAAGGAACCGCGGTGTAATGTTACACCAAGCTGGGCCCAAGCTGTCTGGCATGCATTTTTCTTCGATAGGGAATGTTTTTGTATTCTAAATTTCTGCAACATGATGATGAAAGTGATGTGAATGAATTTTTTGGGGAATCGAGAGACAAAATGAAACATGCGAATTACTACATTTAGTAAATAATTCTGTACTTTTAAAAGAAAGAACATTAAATTGATTTGAGGGGGGAAATAGGTTCAAAACATATTTGGAAGATGAAAATAGAATTGAAAAAAAAGTAGAGATGGAAGGAAGAATGATGATGAAGATGACTTCTTTCCTTTCTCATCTCTAAAGACATTTCACACACTTATTTTTGTTCTTCTTTTTTTTCTAATTTGGGCTAAAAGTTTTTGTTCAATTTTGTTCAAGAATTAAGGCAGAGAGAGACAGAATAAGATGGGATGGACCCCAATAATTAAATTGAATAAATCCGCTTGTCAGGAATTAATTAATTTGATGATGAAATTTAGTACTGAATATTCTTCAATTTAACTCTCTGTCAACTTCATCTCAGCTCAGCCTCAGTCAAGCATAACAAATATTCACATACCGTACACATTCTCGATCTCATACACATTATGTAAATGTGCCACTCACTATATCGGCTATCAGCTAGGTCAACAAACTCCATAATTTATGAATCATCTATACTGTGCCAGCAGACACTGAACTTTAATTTATGCTGGTTTCACTCTCTGCCAACTCGGGGGAAACTTTCTGATTGGCCAGTACAGTAAGCTGATCAGTCACATCACTTGCAGGCAGGGCCAGGGAGATACTTATACACACTTGAACACACAACACAAAATCTATGTGTGCAGTGACAGGTCAACAAATGTAAAAGATCGAGCCATCATGCTGTGTTTGTTTACAGTTACTCTTGCAGTTTTATCGTGATGAAAGATAAGTAGAAAACGAACGATGAGCTATTTAAAAACCTTTTTTTACTACCGGGTATTGTTACCAAGTTGATCTAATTCTGGCTACAGCCCGGCCCGTAAGTGGTCCGGCCCGAAATGCTCAACCCGGCGGGTTGGAACCCGGTAAGCCTTCCGGGCTACAGCACTACATGAAACATGTTTAATATAGTCTCACATTGTTCTCCTTGTATTGAAAGATAGATCATTTGATATTCCATTCATGTTTTCTGGGCCCCGTCTTACAAAGAGTTGATATCAATCTTAACTTATTTGCGATTGATATCAATGGTAACTATGTACACAAGAGATAGGAGACTGCAAACTTGCGATTGATTGGAGGACTTACATAAAAAAAAATTATTACAAATTTTAAAAAACTCATAAAACAAAACAAAAACAGGAAAACAAAACCATCCAATTGAAAATGGATAGTGCCATGGGCCATCGACTACCAGACGGTTAAATTCCATTTGTATAGCGCATGAACGACAACTGACAAATGGAATAAACTGGATTGTGTATTACATGACGGCTGGAATAGAAATGCTCACATAGCATACTCTCGCATGTTAAATTCATTGATTTGTGTGTATTTACTTTAAGGTTGCATGTATTTCATGAAAGCATAACTAAGCATTGCCGTCACATGTGCCGGACCTGTATTTAACACCCTATCCAAGGGACGAGTGTTTTCCACTGTAACCTATCCTACTTCTATGTAGGCAGATTCTATACCGACTGAGCAATCTCCCTTCCTTAATTACTAACGAGATGATATACAGTGCGGTATACAGAGATGCCAACCAGCTCGATTTTTTATCGTAGTACAATAAAAAGGGGAAATACAATAATACAATATGGCCTCTTGCAAATACGGCTTTTCATCTTCCCAAAACAATATTTAAAACAAAAACAAAAACAAAACACACATATAAATGCAAACCGTGGAATCGCATAGAAACAAGAAAACCCTGCAAACCCGAAATAAAATTGCTTTAAAATGTTCTTATTAAATGTTAATGAAATAGCAAACATTTTACTTACCCGTTCCTACCAGTAAAACATTTTTACTGACATTTTATGGACCCGGGCCATCGGGCCGTTGGTAGTGTTGAGTTTTGTGAAAATGTGATTTTGTAAACGATATTCAGTATATTTTGTGTGACAAGAGTTTGGCATCTAAACATTCATTGGACTGCTTGAGGGAGTTATATTCTCCCAAGGGGTTATAGTGCAGCACTGCGGGAGAATATGATCACAAATGAAAATATAATTCTCTTGCAGTTAAAAAAAAAAAAAAAGGATATATGACACCCCCTTTCAGTTTATATGTGTTATATTAGATAGCCTTGATATAAGATTAAAGGTATTTGCGATCTTGTGCCTTTTTAATTTTCTCAAGCCAATTAGCAAATGCACACCTAAAAAACAATGCATATAATGGGTTTTGTCGATCCAGTATGACAAAAAAATATACTCATTTGAACATATGGTCAATTTAACCATTGAAAAATGACCAGGAGAGAAATATGTTTTTCATTTTGATCCTCACATAATCTATACCATATGACGAGCTGTGGACCAATAACACCTTTGTATTTGTATTAAAGAGCTATCTACTATTTCATGATAATTTGTTTGATTCTTCTAGCAGCAACCAGTCGTTGCCCCAGCATCAAAAGGAGCAGGAGGAATGGACGAGATGGAGCAGTGGCTTACAGCTAGTGATTTGGTAATAAGATTTATTAGTACAGGTAGTTGTTATCCATCTTTATTAGAACTCAAGATAACCTTTAACCCGAAGCAATCGAGAGTTTTATTTATATTTTCAACTCTTTTATAGTATAAACAAAGAAAGAAAGTTCATTAAATATAAATGAAACGGTGTGAATTAAAATACTAAATATCAGCAAGAAATTCCTGATTTGTATACAAAAATAGTGTTTATAAATTCACTCTGCATTGCCAAATTATAGACTTCAATTATTATTTGTTGTAGTTTATACGATTGGCACAGTGTACTGGAACAGAAATAGACTAACATTTTCCAGTGATGTATGTACTTCCTGCTCAATCATGTATGATTTGTAATGTAGAGCAGTCTGGAGCAAAAGATTAAAATATAATGTCATAAAAAGGCAACACTAAACTGCTGTGTGAAACTATCTAGCCCCTATTTATTGTTTAACCCTACGTTAAATTCCCTGACTTCTCCGAAACCGCAGCAGATATAAAATTTTCCTTTCATGACTTTTTTCTTTCGAGTCTTACGCATCTTTTAAAACTTTTTTTTTGAAAATCAGACTTATAGTTCTAAAGTCACGTGACCTTTTGTCTTTGCATGTCTGCCCAAAAATCACTCATTTTGTGATTTGTGTACAAAACGTATGGAAATGTCATTTTTCATAAAAGGAGATAAAACATTGGTTACTTAGTCTTGTTTAAATTTTAGGAGTTTGTTTTGGGGTCAAAATAGCTGAATTGTGGATATAAATGAAATAAAACAACAAAAACAATAAAATACATAAGTTGGAAAGAACAATGAAATACATAAGAAATTATCAAAACAAGAGATAACAAAAGGAATAACCAGGCTCTTCCAATTTTTTGTGTTGTATTATCATTCCAAATGGTCTAAACAATATATGTAGTTAAAAAGAATGCATAAATATGAATAATGTATGATTTATGGGCAGAAATGTGAATCGTATGACCTTATTTGCATAAATTACCATAAATATGCAAATGAGTGAATTTTTCAAAAATTTGAAATTACCTTAGTATTCTTTACAATTTACTTGACATGTATGCAAATTTTCGCGGCGATCGGCAGTGAAACGGCGGAGATCTTGGGGGGGGGGGCATCAAATTGACATAGCCCTGTTAAAATAGGGTTAAGATTACATAGATAACATTAGATATTTAATTATTACCGCATTTGACAATATTTGCTATATATACATCAGTACAACAGCATGGGATGTAATCAATACTATCATTTCTAAACAGAGCAAAGCACAAGATACGTATGCAGCCGCTAATACTAATTCCGATGATGTGGATGATCCAGGTATTAGCAGCTCAGGTGAGTACCAAATACACACAATAATAGTTCTGTGTGTCTGTAATTTTCCCTGTTTAACTGTACTTATTGCTTTTAATTGTTTACTTTTAATTCCCTCTGTTTCCTTGTGGATGATACGTGCTCGGGAAATACTTGATTCTGAAGTTTATTTTCTTTATGTCTGTTGTGTACCTCCTTGTCTATTTGTCTCTGTTTCAATGAATTGCCTACTTTTCTCTGTTGGCCAATGGATATACATGTTCATGTACATTTATCTCATGCTCAGGTAAATACAAAAGATTATTTTGTTTGTTTGTATATTTTTGTGTATTTCCTTATTTGTCTGTTGCTTTATATTATTGTAATTGTAGTTGATCTGTGTCACTCTGTCTGCCTGTCTCACCCTCTTACTCATGCCTCGTACTGTCTCTTTGTGCAATGCTGGTTTGTTATTATCTGTTTCTGTGAATGGAGTTACATAAATGTACATTATAAAATCTACTATGTGATACATAGTACATTGTCTACTTAGTTTCCTTTCGCTCTGTGTTTGTCTCTCTTGGGATTGCTCTTTTCTTTGTTCCCCATTGCTGTTTTAAAATCAGGTAAACACCATGGAAGTAACCTAAACTGTTGGTTTGTTTAAATCTCTGTCTGTCGTCTTTGTGTCTCTGATTTACGTTTCATTTAAAGATTATCTTTCTATCATTCTTTCTTTCTCTGCCATTGGAGGTGCAAAGACTGGAGGTAAGATCAAAACATCACACACTCAGTGCAGCTGTTTGTATGTCTATTTGCCTCAATCCGTCTTGCCTGTTTCCAAATAGTGCTTTGCATGCTTTTCCTTGTTTCCCAACAGATACCGGTAGACACATTACTTCCTTTGAAAATGATATCTTTACTACCTGTTTTGTTTTTTTCTGGCACCTTGTTTATCTTCTATCAGTCTTTCTCTGTCCTGCCTGTGTGTACATGTATGTGATTTTTTTGTCTTTTCCTTTTAAACAGTTTCTTTCCCTTTTCTCTTCCATGCTCTTTTTTCCTTTAAAGCCTGTATGTTTTTAATCTGTCTAACCCTCGTGTCCCATCCCATCTTTCATCTTTCTTTCTATATCTCTTACTTTTTCCCTCTCTCTCTCTTTCTCTCTCTCTCTCTCTCTCTCTCTCTCTCTTACTCTTTCCTTTGTGTATCTGCCTGCCTCCTATGCTTGTCTGTTGTCGCTTTGCTTTTAACTTATACAGTACTTGTATGTTTAGCAAAGTACAAGAGACCAATTCTTGTTGGTGTGATTGCCTTACTATCTTTCTGTATGTCTATCCTGCAGATTGTATGTCCAATGACTGCCTGTTTCAAGAGCATTGTAACTTACTTACAAAAGCAATCGCATGTAATGTAAACATGATTGTTTAAGTTGTAGGTTGTCCTTTCTTTTCCAGAGTTTGACAAATTCCTGCAGGAGAGGGCGCAGGTGGGCGAGACCCTCCCAACAGCCAACATCGGTAGCCATAGCAATGTGACTGCTCCCGCATCCACCCAGCAAAACAGGCAGATGCAGATGAATGAGGCAGAAAACAACATGTTTGCCTTATAGAGTTTGATGGTAAAAAGTTTGTGTGTCATATTTTAATCTAATTAAATCTGTCATTTGAAGTCTTCAGGTAATTATGTTTAAAAGATAATGTGTAGTGTAACTGTGAGAAGGTAAAGAATTTATATGATTTCATATCTTATAGGTTTTACATTTACACTAGCCCGTCTAGTGTGGAGGCGGCTGAAGCCCACCTCATGCCCGGAACTCTCAATAAACAAGCTGGAATGGTTTGGGCGCGCCTGGTTTCAGTCCCCCATCACAAAATTCTGCACACACCTATGATTTATGTATAGCAGAGAGATTTATATACTATGTTATGTGTACCGGAAGTCAAATATTGTATTCTTGTTTATTTTGAGCTCTTCCAAACTCAATTTGAAATAGTTTGTCCACATGAGTTTTGAACACAAGTTATTTAAGTTAAGCTGGAAAGTGAAAGTATGACATTATTGGACAGTTGAAGGAAGAAAAGACAGATGCATGGAATGGATACAAAGAAAAAGTATAATTAGAAGCAAGTAGATCATACTCTCATATCATTTGTTCTCAGAACTGTCATCCAAAGCTAGTTTGAAAAGAATAAACTGAATTCACATTATTTGAATAATGATAGCTCAAATTGGAGTCACCTTAAAATGTATTTAGTATTTACCTATCATACAATCACCATGACAATAAACAAGTATTTATTAGATGTGCATGTAAATAATTCTTCTTCCCTGTATCAATAGAATAAGAAAAAGGGACTAGGGAACATGTACATGTATAATGATGAACTAAATACTTGTCACTCATTTTAACATAAATGTCAGATTTGGTAAACTATCATCGCACTATGCTATTTTAATTGTAATGTCGATAGTATTAACATTTTGTATATGAAATACGTGTATACAGCATGAGACATTGTTAGAAGTATGATGTACAGTAAACACATTTTTTCCCTACATGTATCTCAAAGTATGGGATAATTAACCTATATTTTTACTCGATTAACCTCTTTAATTTTATTTTGGCATCAAAATTACATGTGTTTTGTCTTTTTTATAGCATACATGAAATGTAGAGTTTAGGATGAAACAAACATTATGTCTTTAAAATGTGTATAGATAGACATGGTCACTAGTACTTATGTGGCATTAAGTTTAATGATATAATTTTTTATTATTTTTATTTAGCAATACAAAAATACATATTAAATCAGAAGAAAGTTAACCTAAACTGTGGCATACATTCTTTCTGCCCAAATCCCAGTACCGTAGTTGTAAACATAAAATATTTTGATTTTACATTTAGGTAATAATGGTTCAACAGAGTAAATACAGTGTATATGGACAGTGGTGGAGCCAAGATTCTTTCACTGGGTTTAATATCGTGTTTCTCCACTTCAGATTTTTAAATCTTAAAAGAGGTTTGTTTGCATTTTTAGTTGAGTCTTAAACATCTGTTGTGATGGTTACATCAATTCTGGTTGATAAGTGTTTCACATTTGTCAGAGGAAAAGTTAGGAGTAAATGAATTCTGACATACAGGAATGAATTATTAGGGGGGGGGGGTAAATTTCATTTTGGCCCCCTTTGAATGTCAGTGATAGATTAGGGGTTTACCTTGTTTAATAAAAACATGAATTTCTGAGAAGAAACTACATGTATATACCATCCTGTGCGAAAAATGTTCATATGGATAAACAGAGATATCATTTTTAATGTTACTAGAAATATCTTGATAATGATTTGGTGACATTTTTCCAACATGAAAAATGAAAATGGTAAAACGTTTGTGGCTCATTGCGCTGCTTCATTTTATGAAAAGAAAAGAGAATCACTAATTTAACACACTTTTATATTTCACAAACAATTGGTGATGCTGGCTGAAGGCTTGCACAAAGTCTATCAAGCTTGATGCATTCCTTGCGCAAACAGTTCATCTCGAAAAGAATTGCAAATTTGAACTAGAGGGTCCTCTTGTTTATCAGCAATATCAGTTAATGGCAGTCCTCTAGATAGAGTTTCTTGGACTCTTTAGAGTTTGAAATCTCTTCCTCAGTTGGTCTGTGATAAGTTATCCCACATGATCTGGTTAGCTTTAGGAATGTCCATATCCTGGCAGTGGCTTGGCAGGATGTACTGACTGTATTTACAGGAGGTTTATTTTCCTACAACTGGTGACTTACTATATATATTATGTCACAGACTGAACAGTTATAACCCGAGTTGTCACCACAATTTTTCGGCTATAGCTGGGACTGCCGTTGTACCAATCGGTTGTCCAAACAGATTAACTTTTTCATCTTTGTAGTGATGTTGATAATCAAATTCAAGAATATTGTGCAGAATATTACTTGATAGTAAGTAATCATTAACATTTAATACTGTGCATTTTTATTTTAATTAAAGGACAAGTCAACTAGAAAAATAACTTACTTTCAATAAAAGCAGAAAAATCAGACAAACCAATCAAAAAAAGTTTGAGCAAAATCGGATAACCAATAAGAAAGTTATGATTTTTTGAAAAAGTATGTAAAACTATGGAACAATGAGATTCACAATACAAATTGCCAAGATGGTTATCAGTTTGTGACGTCATGTCCTCACAACTTATCAATTGCTTTACATAGTTTAATCCAATAAATTTCCCTTTTTATCCCCCAGATTTCCCCATGCCTTTGCCCAGGTTATATGATTTGTATCATATTGCGTGTGTGACATTTCCACAAAAAACTTTATGAAATTTGAAGAATTGATACTATTTTCAGAATATTGTATTTCATAATTATTGATTTTTATATGAATAGTTTATTGAAATTCATTTTTTTTTTCATGATTTGATTGGACAAAAATTACTCTTTATTTGTGCATCTACACAAACACATATTACTAACAATCTACATGTAACTTGGATGCTGGTGTGAAGAAATAGGATTCTTAGGGTGAAAATAGGAAATTTATATTATTAATATACAGGAAATAATTAGTGCATAGTGAGGACCATAAGTCACAGACTCATGAGTGAGTTGCCAATTTGTGTAGTGATTTTCAAAGTTTTTAATGTCATTAAACATTCATAACTTTCTTATTAGTTATCCGAGTTTGCTCAAACTTTTTTTGATTGCTTTGTCTGATTTTTCTGGTACTATTGAAAGTAAGATATTTTTGGAGTGGACTTGTCCTTTAAACACAGGATATTTATAAATCATGTACATGCAAGTCATTGAGCTACTATAATGTCAGTGCATTTATTATAGGAATCAAATTCAAGATTTTTTTATATATTATCTATGTATATACATATAAATGTATATGTGATGATTACGTTAATTGTACGATTCAGAAATGGAAATACGGAATGTCTCGTCTACATGTATATGTTTAATTTGTTTGTATTGTTTGGTATTTCAAAATTGCGAAAAATAGGATATCTTTCATTTTCAACATTTGATATCAATAGATTTACATTACCGGTACTGTCTATAAATTTATTTTGCTGGATGAAATTATTTTACAATCGCAAACCCTTGTCAGTCCACAGTGTGGAAATGCTTGAGCGCTGTAATGGCAGCCGTGCTAAAGCTGGGGTAATGATAATGGAGTGCCAGGAGTGTCAAATGTGCTAGATATGAGTGCAAGACTCCACTGTTACTATTATTGTTATGATTATATAAGTGATTGGTACACTTTAAAGGCATGCAATAGGTCTCTTTTAAAAAGATGTCTTTAAATGACAGAAACTAAGGAATGGAAGGTACAAATCCAAATGCAAGTAAATATGGATTATAGTTCTTTATTATTTATTGATTTATTTCAATGTCAATATATACTTGTATTCAAATAAATATATAGATAAATAAATCAAATTTTATAAAGACTGGCTTTTGGATTTTACACAAATTATGTTTTTTTCAGCTGAATAGAGCCATGGAATAAACAACAAATCTCTCCACATTTTGTTTGAGAGGACATAAAACATTCCTTATTTACTAGATACATGTAGAGCTCCATCATTGGAGTAACAGTCTGGGATTAATTTGGCACATTTATACCATACATACATATGTATACCGTAAGTTAAAAAAAACGGAGGAAACATTTTCCAGTAAACCAAGATTATTGTGAAACTGATGATACCTCGCACATCATTTTGTTCAGTCTTGCTGAAACCTGGTTCATCAGATCAAATAGGGCTAATGTTCATGGTCTTGTGAGTTGCCGTTTATTTTAAACAAGATTTCAGCCTTTTGATCCTTGTGTTTGATAGGATGCCACCTGTTCATGTGATTCCTGTAAAGTGAAATGTGTCATACACTTCTATAATGGATTCCAGTTTGTGATTTGTGTGATTATAGTTGGTTGATCAGTGACTTTCGAAATTCTTGCATATCTCTATTTTTGCACTATTATACATTTTTGAAAATGCATGTATGTTTGTATACATGGAAAGCTTGGATATAGTAATTTCTTTCAAATGCAATTAAAATCTAATACATGCCAATGATAAAAACTGTTTACTCTGTTTCTTTTTATTGTGATGACCTGTGTTTATTAAAACCCATGATTTCAAAGTTGTTCTGTAAATCTCTATTATAACTGCAGGCTTGAATAGTGATAGGCTAGATCTACCTTACTTATCAGCATCAGCTAGGGTGACTAGATGGTGCCAGGTAAAAATGTCAAAGGTAATAATGTCAGAGGTAAAAATTGGCCACCATGGACTGCCAAGCAGTGTTTTTTTTTTATTCTTCACCTTTCTATAACTTTTTTGGCAACAAATATTTGACTGCACTGTCTGGAGTTGGGAAAGGGAAATTTATATAGTTATGGTCCTTGGGGCCCTCTTTTTGAGCCACAATAAGAGCCAAATATACAACTATAGGGGTGTGTAATAAAGAGTTCGTAAAGTTACGCATGACTTTATGAACGACTTGTTTATGAAGTGCCAGATAGGATGCCCAAAGTTTTTTCTGATATTTCCAATAACCTTAATTAAATTATGACAAAAAATATACTTTGCATTAAAAATGGGTGTTATAAGAAAAATGTTAATCTAAATCTGCACAGTTCAACTTAATAAATAATAATCAATAATGATTGAGCATCCCATTTGGCTTTTCATAAACAAGTCGTTCGTAAAGTCATGCCTAACTTTACAAACAGCTTTATGAAACACCCCCCCCCCTGTAATGCCGCTATATGAGGATAATTCTTGCCACATTTTGGTTTGACCTTGGTTTTTGAAGAAATAGATGAAACAAGCATCCCTACTACCCTCTCATGGACCAAATTGGGCCACTCAGCAACTGCATGGATAATTTTTATTCTTCACTAAAGAAGGTATCTACTCACAATATATTAAGTTGACTGTTCCACTTTTGGATTTGGAGAAGTTGTTTGAATTGTAGGCCTATACAGTTTTGGCTTTAGGGGCCCTCCCCCTGTTAACCATTTAAAAACCTTTGGATCCCCTACCCCTAAGAATGATTCTGTCAAGTTTTT
>BEXV01001512.1:26660-39370 GCA_003118195.1 Hemicentrotus pulcherrimus
CCCCCCCCCCCCCCCCCCCCCCCCCAATCGCGCGAGACTGTTTATGGAAGGACTAGGTCGGTATTATCGAGAAAGGAGAAATAAACAGGCAGGGGTCAAATAAAATGCTCCAGCTGGGGTAGTGAAAGGGTCTTGAAGACAATAAAAAAACACGTCTATTGCAAGAAGTAGAAGTTCGTGTTCATAGTCCGAATCGGGCTGTATTTTTCACGTCTTTGGCATTATGTTTATAATTTAAATGTCCATTGGTTGGTAGGCTAACGTACGTGTTATCATTATAGTTAAGTTATCACCCTTTGCCCATAAAAGGCTTCGCAATAAATATGCCGGTCATTAATTTACATAAGGGAATAGTGAAACCTGTCTGTGCTTTTAAATTGAAAAAAAATACGTGTTTATGTTAAATTGGGGTTCTGTTTCTCTTTTCCATGTAATTTTCACCAGGAAATCGCCATTCCTATACACAGGAATCGCTGGACGGTTTTGAAGGGAATAAGGGTGTGTCGGACGGGGTGTCGGATCAAGTTTGCTGAAAATTATCTAAAATGCTCCCTTTCCAAATTTCTATTTTTCTTTTAAATTCAACAAAAGGATTAAAACTGGTCAATTGGCTTTTAATCTTAATTCAGACTTCAATGTAGTGGACTGCATGGTCACGACCATGATATACTTAAATCTCAATAGGCATCACAATAAGTCCAAATACCTGTATATTTCTCCAGAGTTCATGTAAAGGATGCTCTCCTCTCTTTGACCGTTTTACCAAAGCTGGTATCCCTTTGGTAATACATAGGTTGTACGTGCCCGTCGCCCCGTAACCCTGAAACCAGAAACAACGGTAGAATGCACCCTCCCTCCTGGGGTCTCAACTAACAACAAACAATTCAGAACAAATTCTATTTCTACCCCAAGGGCATTCACCCTAAAGAAAATAACAGCGTCTCGTCCACAGAGTAGATTATTATGTGAAAGAAGAGAAAAAACCAACTTTTTACAGTTACAATAACATTATACACATATGACTATTGTGTAGGTAGCAAAAACTACCATTTCGCGATAATCGGTCTGTGAAAACCAGTCCAACATCTGGAGTATCTTGTCTGCAGCCCACTCATCAAAATCAATACAACCTGTAGAGGGTGCATCAGNGAAATGACAGCAAAATAAGGTCATTATAACAAGCTATGATTATGCCTGTGCCAAAAGAAAATCTACTACAGGACGGTGTAATAATAAAAAATATATATCTTGAAAAATGCTGATGGATGCGGTCGTGATGGAGAATGGACACCAGACGAAAGCAACCGTGGCATCGGTAATCATCAGTAGTATCATCTAGTCATCTTGTTTATCATTCCAAACACTTACCCCATATCATGTCCCCCTATCGACCGTATGGTGACCTGGGACGAGAGCACGTGTGTCTGTCGACTCGAGAGGCAGCGTCCGTTCTCCATGGCGACCCGAGGCCGAGCTACTATCGTGACGTCAATCGAATACCGATGAATGATATGGGGTTGCTTCCGTATGCGGTATATTGGAAATATATGTTTCATGTGGGGAATATAAAACGTGTATGAAGGATTTGCACATTATTGTATGCTTACCAGCTGCGCTAATGTCACCCTATAATTTAACCTATTATGCGATAGGCCTACATGTAATTTTTGTTGGTCACTTTGTCTAGCATATTGAATCCGGGCCATCGTCATACATCTTGCTTCGTGATAAACATAGAAAAACAATTTGTAAGCTTCATGCATGTCTTTGATCAAACAAGAAGGCAATGCCACGTTCAATATTGAGATAAATGATGTTTACAAAAATAAACAAACTGTGGGATTGATAGAAGGAAATGCTTTAATGAAATCAAGAACACTCATCAAATGATGATTTTCTTTTTTTACAAATTGAGGAAGATTTATGCAGCGAAATAATATACGTGTTTCATATGAAGAGAATATGCATGTAATATCATTTTATCGTTGACTGCTTGTATTGGGGTTTGCTTTATGCGCTTCCCCCATCAGTACAAGCATGTCACTGACTGTACAAGCTGACCGTGGTGGCGGGCTTCAATTTCTTACTCCTTCAGTTCGTCATGCCAATTGACTGAAAAATATACCTGAATGAGACTAGTACTCCTACTGAACTAATACACACCTACGTCACCAAAATAAGAGTTTACATCCACCCAGTCGCTTCACCGCAAGGAGGTGGTGGAAATACCCGGATTCTCATTTACATAATAAGATCTCATTTATAGATGATGACTGAATTCCTGTTGTCTACGTGCGTTTCATCAGGTTTATACTCGGGACGCTGGTTAATATTAACCGCCGGCCGGCCGGCGAAAGTCCAAAATACGGATTAAGAGTTTCAGGAACAAGTCGCCTTTATTGGGAACATTACCAAACTACATTATCTTCAGTTCAAATTTTGCGACTGCTTTTAATTTTGAAATATCGACGTGCACTGCAAGTGAGGAAGATATCATAAAGGATTAACTTACTTTGTAAGTGGAATTTTCAATTAAGGTAAGCTGATAAGCTATTTTATTTTTGTTTTTTTATTGATTTTTTTTCTTCTTCAATAGTATTATTGATTATTATTAGTAATAATCACTTCTGATGGTTCTAGTCAACGTAAATATCAATATTTTCATCGATTTTTCTACATCGAGAAATCCTACTGTTAATTTTTGCTCTGTATTTCTTAAAAGAACTTACTTATAGTTCTACGTTTCATCTAGGCCTATCCTGGAAAAGAATAATATTTGACAAATTGATGCCTTTCCACATCTTATCAAAGTTGTTTTTAGGAAAGGGTGATGGTGAAGGTCAATCGTGCTTTTTAAAGTTCAATAGTTGTTTTTCTCTCTCTTCAAGACTATCTTCCAGCATCCCCCGTCTCTCTCTCCCTCTCTCTCTCTCCCGTCAACCCTTCTCTCTCCCCAACTCACTCTCTCTCTCCCTCTCTCTCTCTCTCTCCGTTTCCTCTTCTACCATTTCATCTGTATCTTCATATTTCTCTTTCCAACTGACTTTGATTCCCCCTATATTTTCCATTCTATCGTCCCACCTCATTTCGTGCTTCTCCTTTCTGCTCATCCATCGTCTCCTCAAAGTTAACGTTAAAAAGTTAAAGTTAAGAAATGCTCATTATTTTATCATGATATATTTCAATGACTACTGCTCAACTGAGCATTATTCTTCTACTAAAAAGTAGGACCCACATCAGAAATAACGATGTAAGAAAACTATAATGAATAAACCCATTTTACCGTGTAATTAAATCACAGAGGAGGCGCAGTGCCTCACGTGACCGAGAGGTCCCGGGTTCGAAACCAAATCGATGCGATAGTACCCTATGGTAAGGCATTAATAATCGTTATCAAGTCCCTCGGAGAGGACTTAAAGCCATCGGTCCCCTGGATGTTTACCTATAAGCATACACATGATTTATTAGCAGTCAGGTAAAGCTAACAAACAAACCAGCCCCGGAAATGTTTTACATGAAATCTATTTTAGTTGCAGAGACGAGAGAATGGAGGTGCTGAATTTTTATTCCGAATTGGGTCTGTGCGTAAAGGCTATTGCGAATGAAGCTCATAATCGTTTCGTTTATATTGCTTTCAGTTTTATTACTGTGTCATGAATGTCGTGATAAATCCCTAGCTTGTTTCCTCGTTGCTAAACTTTACCCTATGGAGCCTGGATAAAATTACAACATTCTATCCGGGCATTCTATACAGATAATTATACCCAAATAATGAATCATTTTGAGAACTTGTGCGGTTTTACAAAGAATGCGGCATCAAGGGGAAACTCTGATCGAAAATTCTCTAATAATTTTTTCTCCTATTATGCAGAATGAAAATTATTAAAAACTATATCATAAGAGTGAATTTCACCTTATTCACGTTTATCTGATTTCCCTCATCTTTTATTTTGGCTTCTTTAATCATATCAATTGAAAGAAAGGGGGAGAAGAAATAAAAACGAGAATAAATTATAAAAGTGGCAGGGGAGATTATATCCGGATGTTCAATATTAATCCGTATTGCCATGACACTTTAGAAAGGATATAGACATAGCGTTTCATATACTCGTAAAAAGTCTCTCTACCTTCTCTTTCCTTTTCTATCTTTCCTTTATTCCTTTTTCTTTCTTCATTATCGTATATTCGGCGTACCCAACACAAGCTAATGTTTTCTCGATCCTCATAATGTCTGAAATGTCAACAAAGTGTTCTTTTGAATTGAAATTGAATTTGGATTATACGTTTTCAGTTGGACTTCAAAATATCACCAGCATTGTGACTATATACCTCCAGTAGGATACAGAATTTAAATGAAAGCAATCACGTTTATGTATACCGGTACCATGGGTATAATTTAATTATAATGAAGCATGTTTTATTGTTTATTGCGATAATACGACACACATTTTATGCCGCCTTTAAAATTATGATTTGGTGAGCAATATTATATTCATTTCAAACACTGTATATACAGTTTTCAGATAACAATTTTCATGAGGACATCCTTATCATTGTCATATAACACCAAAGTATGTATTTTGTTAATTTTTTAACAAAAGGAAGTATTGGTAGAAGAACTTATCAGTAATGTGTACGTGACAAACGTGCATGCAGCATCTGTCTTTTGGCATCGGTTTCGCTTACCCAGAATCGCAGTAATTTACTTGAATAGCATTTGCTTTGTCTTGTTTGTAATTATTTGATAGCAGTGATCCATGCCAAACACAAATAAAGAAAATGATTACAACAAACAAACACAGGATATTGATAGTGGATGAATGAAAGGCCCCACCGACAGTTCAGGTGAGCCTGTATGTAATGTTACAGACCTTCGAAACGATGCATGGATGCAGTACGTGTTCATGATACATGGGGTGAAAATATGGACCGGAGGTGTGACCTATACTTTGCAAGCACATACAAATGCCATTATCGTACTGGCAGACCTACATTAATATTTCCCCTGTTATCAATAATGTCTATTTTCAAGATACAGAGATGAAGCTGTCTAAGCATTGAGATTACAAAATGTTACTATAATTATGTACACCAGATGCTCAAACATAATCAAAATGTAGATTTTTTATTCAGTTTATTTATTTTTCTTTATAGTAGTCCTACTAATTCAATCGCATATAATGAAATATAGGAAGAAAGAAAAGATTAAATGCTGAGGATCTAATGACAAGATGAAAATGGGAGAATAGAATGATTCTCATATTGTCTCCCATATTGCGTATTTGCACCTCAAAAAGACCGTATCCCCTACTTCCCCCCTGCCCCCCCAAAAATATATATATATATATAAAAATAAGGGTGAATCTTGAACTGGTACCACATCAGGAGAAATCTATAAAGAAAATTAAATTGTTCATCTTCATTATTTACATTGGTAGAAAAGCGCTGGGTCATAACTATAGTTATGGTATATTTTGTTTGTTTACCGACAACATCTAGAATCTCATCCACCACTGATTTCTAAACGTTTTAAATGCCAAGGCCAATTTCAGCGCAATTCAATTCAAGCATCAGCATTATAAATCTCCTTATAGTTACTAAAACTGAACATTAACTTTAATCTGCGAGCTCATTGCAACGGTCTTCACTCTTTCTCTAATCATGGTCGTATTAGTGTCCATGCTCCAGTGGCGTATCCACACCTTGGCCTCAGGAGGGGCGAAACAATAGACCTCACGGTAACACACTCAGCAAAGGGGTGCCCTAAAATTGAAATCCTAATTTCATTGTTTTATTAGCGAGAAATAAGTTTCTTTAAAAATTGAAAATTGTAATTACAGTAGGCCCTATATATTTTTTTTAGAATGATAGAATGTGTCTTTGTGTCATACGTTTCCAGTCAGTAGCCATCTCCCATTAACAACTTCCAAGTGACTCCCTTCCAAATGCTGTTCTCCTAAGTCGGAAAATTGTCAGGAGGGGCAAATTGCTCCCTTGCTCCTCCTTCAAATACGCCAGTACCACGCTCTAAACCGGCTTTTGCTGGTTATTACCCCTGCTTTAAGCAAGTCGTGTCGATAACACCACGCTGCTTGAGGAGTGGCATTGAGAACCTTAATATGTTGCGCTTTAGCGACTCCCTTTATACCTCTAACGAGTACACTTGCCCATTGGGGTGTGTTTTAACTTCGTTTACCACCTACCTCAATAACCCTTTAGAAACGTCGGAAGCCAATCTAATTGCGAATCGAACGGGGTGGCTGTTTAGGGTGGCGTTCAAATAGTCAAGAAAGAAATACGAGTTGTTCTGAGATAAACTAAAATGATGCATGCTGCGAAATAATTTATGATAAACAGGGGAAGTTTTTATGATTATAATCTTCATAATGAAAATAAAATCATGAAAAGGTGTACATTTTGACAGAGAAAATGGATGGATCACGATCGCAAATATTTTTTTTTAAAAACATAAAAAAAAACCTTAATAAGGCAATATTATTATTTAGCCTTGTGTGTCACCTTTTGAAATATCACCGTGTGATTGTGGCACTGCCATAATGATTGCCCTCAAGTGGAGTCTCGAAAGTCTGTGCAATCGAGTCATTATTAGAGAGGGAAAACAAATAACTGACTAAAGAGGGAATTAGATGGAGGGAGAGAGAAAGAGAAAGACACAGAGAAAGAGGCATAGACAGCGAGAGAGAGAGAGAGAGAGAGAGAGCGGGCGAATGAGATGGTCACGGGCGGCTACCTATCCTATTAGAAGGATCTCCTCATCGTATTGCATTTCCTGGTTTTAACGAGTTTACTTTGATTCAATCTTATTTGCTCCACGACGCCACGACCGTTACTTATACGAACGAGTCCGCCTTATATGACAGCACTACCTACTTCCAATGACCGACATATCACCGCACTACACCGCTACTCTAGTCGTACATCACTTGAGTTTCAGAGATTATCTTCGGCAGCGGAGAGAGGTCATTTCATGAGGCTGAGGCCATTGAAATCTAATTGCACATGAAGAATATAAAGCGCGCTGGTTGATGAACACTGAGGTAAATAACACGATCAAGAAGACTTACAAGAAATCAACTTAAGGGAATTTCTCTAGGCTTGCCCATCAGCTTTAGAAATGTTCAAACATTGTCATTATTACATAATCCGAACTTTATTTCTACATATCTTTCGGAGATCATGATGGATTTGCCATGTCTACATTGGCAGTTCTTCTTGGTGTAAGAAATCATTTTTTTCTGTTGTGGAATGTAATGATTTAACATCCGCGAAAGCTGAGAGAAAAGTGCTCAAAGCCAGAAACATTTGTGGGGGAAAAAAATTGATACTGGTATTTGCAGAAGAATTATTTCATAACCACGATGCAAATAACGGTCTAAATCTATAAAGGAATAGTTTCAAATGAATTCCATGACATTGATTGCCATTGTCACGTATCATTTCCTCCCACAACCCTGTAGAATATATGTATTTCAAATTATTGGCATAATCTTTATACATCAATTTATCTTTCGCGAATGAAGCTGTACGGACTGGTTTATTGGAACTAAAGTATATAACTCGTTTCAGTTACTATTCCCTTCAACTCAAAATGATTTTGGGTTATGTTCGAGGTGTAGGGTTTGCATGACTCCTTAGTTAAGCGATAGAAGTAGTGACGTTGTCATGGTAACGGGATCTTATCGCGATTGTCCTTCATCCTGTCATTCTACATCACCCTCATCCACATGGAGCGAAACAACAACCAGCCTTCATCCCAAATTCCTTCCATGTTCTCGTGTCTCAATCTAAAAGCTAGAATTACTTCTCGAGTATTGGTTGAGAGTGCACACTTCTGGAAACTCTATTTCTGGTGTATCTGATCTGAATGTTAAAACGTCCAATGCAGGATTGAAAGAGTGTCAACTCGATAGAATAACACTTTGATGCTGAAGCCCAGGAATACTAAAATGGAGCTAAAAGGCTTCGGTGAGATACTCTTGGGGCATTTCAACAATTTCCCTCAACCATTATGTAATGGTGGTAATGTATAAAAAAAGTGGATCTAATTTTCGTTCTTTGTCTAATTTGTAAGGGTAAGAAGGTTACCTACAAGAAGCTAAATATTCGATTTTAGTTGGCGAATAGGCATATTGGTGAGAAATGCCACATAATTCCTATCTTCTTGCCTTTCATATTGATAATGATGATGGTGGTGGTGACGTTGATGATGATGATGAGGATACCTTTTACAGCATTTATACGGCGCCACAATAATTCTGACACATTCGAATTCAAAGGCTCCTTAAATGAAAAAGGGAGCGTAGTTGTATATCAATCGATATACGGTAATGTAAGTTTTATACACAATATGGTTCTTGACGAAAAATTGAAGTACCCTTTAACTTATTTAGCTGCTTCTGCAGATGTTAATGCATCTTTCACATCTCTTTATAGCTCCCAAAATACACCATACAGGTGAGAGTTAGATCATGATGATGATAATACAAGGCAACTTAGGACATCGGCCCATCTATCATGACTAACACGTTACCTGTTATTATGATTGTACGACATTACCGAGATGGGTTCCTGACAACAACTTGATTAATATCATCTTAATACTAATCCCTTAATACTCTGATTTTTCTCCGATTTTTTTTAAAGGGCAAAATGTGGCAACATTGTTATTCAAAACCTTAAATCTTTGGATCTCATTATTTCACACGATAATTATTTCAGATTTTTTGTAGTAAATTGTAATGAATGGATCACAACAGCTATTCAGTAAACCTTGAAAATGTTAAAACAAAGCTATATGGATTCATAAAAAGCAGACAAAATTAATGCTTTATATCTGTTACGATTAATCTGTCACGTCCGTTACACTATAATTTTGTAACAATTGGATTTTGGTTTTAAATCACTTATATACTGGAAAGCATTAAAGAGGTAGCATTTATCACACTAAGAGACATGGGCCCACGTTTTTATCTCAGGTTTAACACTCTATCTCCACTCGTTGATGTATTGTTTACGTCATAAACACGTGACTCGCTGTAGATTAATGGCGACATCGTGGCTAAATCGGTAAATGCATTTTGGCTTGTATGTACGAAAGATGTTAGAAGGTTGGTGATTGATGCGACTGTGAAGTTGAAGTTAATTGAGGAGATGTTTCGAATCCAATCGCACTCATTATAAAGAATGAGGCACCCACATAGAAGTGGGGAGCATTAACATGAAGTGCCGTTTCACAACATTCGACAGGCCAGTGAAAAAAGAAAAGAAAAGGTAGTGCTAAAAGCGCAACGATGTGAGCATCCATCTACGATTGAATATTTCTTTAACTGACTGCTTAAAAGCTTGATATTAAGCGACAAGGGGACCGACGGCTTTAAGTGCTCTCCGAGGGACCTGACAATGATGATTCATTTCTTATCAAAGGGCACGACTCGCGCATTGACTTAGTTTCGAACCCGGAATCTCTATGTTCCGATACCATAGCTCTACCACCGAGCAATCGTGCCTACCAGTCTTAACGATGAAGATGTGCTTCACGTGTTTTCTTTGGTCGATTTGTTTGTCTATACAGAGCTATAATGTTGAGACAAGATTATCATGTCACCCTTTCCTTCATTATTTTCAATGTACCATCCCAGCTCACAAATGAAAGTAGCTTGATACACGAACAAGGGGTTCGGTAGGCAAGCAAACCGATGTAGATAGATCACCTTTCTTATATCATTTCTGTATGGATCACAAAACCAATCCTTCAAAACCTATCTTGATTGGCTCAGACAGCAGTAAGAATATCTTCGGGTCCTTTGTCAACAAAATTCCATCATGCCAGTCGTCAGTCACTGTTGATCAATCATTCTATAAACACTGCTTAGTTATCGGATTTTACCGTCTATATAATTATGATAAGCATAATTGTGTGCCTATCCCCTGATACAGCAGTGATTAATAACCCATCCTAGTTTATCATAAATGACAGCTATTACGAGATATTGGTTTCTCTATCCCAAGATAATTGATTCCTCTTCTATCGTAATAGAATCTTACATACATACCATTATGGAATCAATTCAGTCAATAACCAATTTAACATGAGCGGTCTATTAACGTTCCACTGTCTTCTGTAGATGTGGAACAATCGGATGAGATCATTCTTTTTCTTTCTTTTTTTTAAATCGCCCTGCTTATACGGAGACCAGTGATTATATTCAATTCAATTTTGTTCATGTTCTAATATTAAATAGATCCGGGTGGAAATATTGGAATTGTGCTTGATTTCTCGAAAGTCTTTGCGAACTAGTTATCATTATGTGTAGACCTACACGTATCAAACATCATTTGTGACGAAGAGTATGCAGACAGCAGGTGTGCGTCTAACAGCACTCATCCATCACCGAGATATAATGTTATAAATCCCCTATAGTCCTGCATGTGCCCCCAATTCTCTTGAGCATTGTCTGTAATAATGTGGGATGTGCCGAGATAAAATCGCCTTAATTGAACCTGATAAATTACATGCCGTTGGCTGAGATGGAAGTTGAAAGACATGAAACAAACGGAATATATTATTTGTAGGCTCGTATCACACACAATCTGCAATCTAATTAGTGATTTGACATGTACCTATGAGCGTGAGCTTGAGGGGTTGCCAGGTATAATCAGAGACATAATATTATTACGGGTATAATTTGATAGATTTGATGAAAGGTTTGGAATAAATATAACATTTTTAAAGGTACTATGTCCCATTTGCAGGCTCCAAAAATGAAAAGGTTAAATTCCAACGGCATTTGAAAGATAATACTAATTTAGAACTTCACTAAAAAAGGTGGGGCTTGAAAATGTCTTCAAAATAATGTAAAAATAACAATAATAATAGTTGTCAAATCGACTTATAGGAGCTATAGAGCCAATAAGTAATAGTCTCGATTTTCAGACAATTGTACCGAATGGTCATACGTTTTATGCTGCGCAAAGATTCAATCAGTTTAATTTTGGCCATCTCAAGGAAGTGGGTTATTGATGTAGACAATTGCTCATGTACCCTTTACAAACAAGCCAGTCACTCACTCAATAGTGTCTGACAGTGAAGTCTAGCAAGTAAACGGGTTTCCTTGCATAATTTGGATATTATGACATTGCTAACGTTTAAATTTCACAGATAGGACAAACATGACATATTCATAATTCCTGCAAAGTTCTACAGAATTAGAGGTTGGCTGCAAAAGGGACATAGTACCTTTAAAGGGACGGCTTTTCCATGGTGGAATACGTTATTTATGGATAGCAAACTCAGGACTACCTGTGATAATGAAGATTATTATTCATTGAATACAAATAATTTCAGGGAATGATAATGAGAATTTAACTCAATTTTTTAAAACGGTCAAACGAGATATTGTTTTGGCCTGGTAGGCCATGCAGACTCGGTTCTAGAACATGTCAGGCGGTTTAAAGCTCTCATTGCTTGAGGAACAAGACTGAATATGGATTGGACTATTATATCAAAACAGAAAAAAAATCGTTGGTTTGGCAATATGACTGAGGTGTATAAAGTACTGGGTCTGACCTTTACATTTTTTCCTTTCGAATAACCTTCTTTTTCTAACATGACTTTGTCAAATGGAGATAACAGAAAAGGCACACATGTCATGTCATTACCATGGAATATTCAGATCTAAGCATAGATGAAAATCTGCACAGAGGTTTGAGAGAAATGCATTATAATAACCAGCGTATAGGGAACCAACCTCAGCACTTTATTAACCAGTAACACGTACAGTCATGTTCAGCCAATAAAACTCCACTTTCCTGATTATTAAAGTCATGTGTCAAAGTCATCTCTCTTAAACATGCGTCATTATGCTAACGAACTTTTAAAGGAAGACACCTACATTTTGCAATCAGTGAAAAAAGACACATTGTACTCGGGGAGGAACTATAAATTTGGAGGTAGTTTTATTAATAAAGGTACGGACAAACAAAGAAACATAAAACAGCCATTTTTGTCATCACGTATTCCTATAAAAACTTTCCTCTGATCTAATATCTAAACGGTTTTCATTACCACTTCCGCCTTTTTCTTGGCATATTTTTTCTCTTCTCTTTTTTTTTATGGAGTAAATACCGTGTAGCCTATACAGAAAGAAGTCGAGACCTTTAACATGTTCAAATCATTCATTACAAAATGTTATTGTCTTTGCTCCTATTTAAACATGAGGGCAACAAGAAGGTCATTATTTTTTATAAAACACACAGCAGTAGCTATTCATTTACCTTTGAAATTTACTCTTGTACATGAGAGTTGTAGATGTTCCTTTTAATTTTGAACCATTATAAATCTAAGTCCTTTCAATATCATCACAAGCGTGTTTGTTGTATTTTAATTAGAAAGTATACCCGACTAAATTGTTTTCGGGATCGTGCCTCCGATAATGCATTGTTTTGTTGTAAAACCCCTTGCATAACGAAGAACAAGGAAAGTGCATTATTTTATTCAAATTGACTAATGAAAGCACATGCGACTATAATAAGCTTCCGCTAACCTACCTTTAGGCAATTTCAAACTGCTCTTCATGCTAACTGAGGAGCTTCATCAAGTCAACTACGAATTAAATGCATTCTCTTCGAGGGCAATCTGAATTCGACTGGGATTTTTTTTTTTTTTTTTGGGGGGGGGGGGGGGGGGGGGG
>BEXV01001512.1:45839-61902 GCA_003118195.1 Hemicentrotus pulcherrimus
CCCCCCCCCCCCCTCCAAAAAGAAAAGGGAGGGAACTTGAAGAATGAAGATACAAAGAATCATGGACTGTGAACTTTTCATTTTATGAATTTAATATCGTAATCGTATATCTATTTCTTGCTTGTCACATACTTTTAGGACTTGTGCCCTCCCCCCTCCGCTTCCGTCAAACAGAATCCTGGATCCGCCAGTTATATACATTATTGACATCGTGCTAAACATTGCGTCGAAATTTTCATCCAAAGTCGCCGATTAAAACCCGGTATCAGAAGAGGTGATGCTAGAACATGACAGAAGAAAAGAAAATGAATATGAAAGATGGAATTACGATATGACTGACGTAATACAAATACACAAACACCGTCTATTATTAGCCAACGACACCCGAATTCCGCTTGCCAGTAATTCCTGCACGTACTCCACGCACCCGATGGCCGCTGTGATCGCGCGACCAGTCATTGTTTTATTCAATGTCGTCGTCCACCCCAAGGCACATGATCAGGGGTGACGATCGACACTGATGTTTATATGTATGTGTATAGTAGAGGGGTCGGATTTCGGGTTTCATTCATTAGGTATAGACAGCCAATGACAACATTAATGGAGAGAATCTTATTGAAGGAGTATGCCGGTCGGGAAAGTCCAAATTAAGTTGTCGATCATCAGATGCTTTTTAAAGTTATACTTCTGGTCGTCGAGCTTGTGTATCTAGGTTTTCATGTTAAATGTTTAGGCTAATAATGGGGATGTAATGATGATGATGGTGCAACAGTAAGTAAAACATTTATATGATACAAATGACTACATACTCCCCGACTTTAGCCCTCGACCTTCTGCTCCTGACCATAATGTTCCTCCTCCTCCTCCTCCTACTACCGCTTACTATTTCCTGCTACTTTTACTGTTTGACGTGGATACAAATCCAGGCTAACTGATTTGGCACAGGCTTTTGAGACAAACTCTTATTCATACAGATCATGGTAGTGAACCGAAGTGTGACGTTCGGGGTGACGTTATACTAGCAAAGTTGTCAATGTTAAGATTCAGAACAATTACTGTGTGCTTAATATTAGCGTGGTGCATCACACACGGCGCACTGAATTTTGTCGATTTTGTCCTGAATGATTTCGCGGAGAGACGAACCTCATGCGCAGGTTCTGTTATATACAGTAACCTGGATGCCAATCGAATATGACGTGAGTCCTTCGGTACTCCATAGTCTTTCAAAAGAGTGTGCATAAATTATAGTGGCCAATATTTTGTAAACAACGAGGGAACTTCATGCTACATTACCCCCCCCCCTTTCCAAGTGGTTTATAATTATCAGAACCTGCTTTAGGCCTACTGATTGATTCTGACTTGGGGACCTAGACCTACAGCAGTTTCGAACACGAACAAAAAAAGGATTATGGCACAAATCCTATTTTAGGAACAATAATATAAATCTTTGTTTGTATTCCATTCTACTCACTCCCTTTGATTAATTCATGACTTGACCCAAATCACTTCTCAAAAATGCCCCCAGCGGAGGATAGGGCAATGCATTTTGACATTGTAGGCCAACAGAGCAGAATATAATCACCATTTTGCTGATAACATATCTTGCTCTTAAGTTGGTTGTATTGCTGTCAGAAATCTATCACTCATAATTATGCTAAACGTGATCACAAAGACTTTCAAGAAAACAACTCGGGGGCAAATGTATATCTAAAATTATTAATATTCAGATCAGGTTACACGCCACTATAATGTTTCTATAGGTGGTAATCAAGGCGACTCAATTTGCCTCTATTTTTTCCCCTTGTTTTTTCGATCGCAGTGCTCATAACACTTATACAATATTATTGATGTTAACCCGATGTCTACTGGAACCGAGTGTTCCCTGTAACATGCCCCTAGGAATAAGAGAGTTCAGTATCAACGGGTTAAGTCATTTTCTATCAGTATATTTCTCCAATTTAGGGCAATAAATCATCATAACTTGGCGAGATGAAGAAGAATTATTTTTGTATCGCCTTCTTCATCCACTTGGGATCAAATTCTCGGACAATAAATGAAAATGGATGCATTAGACCTTCCCTGAAGAAACTTTCCAATCAATCTCAATTTAACATGACGCCTTTGAAAGTGCCTCGACGCGAAATTCAATATTCGGGCTAGATCAGACAAACGAAGATAATTAAAACCACCGAGGCTAAGGCGATATCTCTCTATATCCCACACGCGATTAACGTTGTGAATAATATTCCATTACACGCAAGGGCAAAACAGAATGATAAATATCAAGCTATTGGTGACGGCAGTGGTGATTATCGTGACGATTATTGCAATTTGCATTAATATCTAACCGTAAATCACACTATATCGAATGAGATATGTTAGAAAAAAAAAGAGAAAAGAACGATAGGATAAAGAGAGGAATCGAGGAGAAATTGTAGATGAAAACTGGCACATAAGGAAGAAAAAATGATGAAGATGGTAAAGAAGAGAAAGAGGAAGTAGAAGAAGTATCAAATAAATGAAATGAAGAATACGGTCTTTAAGAAAGAACAAAAAGTAATAAAAGGAACAGTAAAGGAAGAAAAAAGGTTTTGAAGATGAGGGGGATGATTATCAACACTGTTCTGACAAGAAATATACTACATACTGCAGAGTATAAAGTAACCCGGTGTATAATCAGTCAACCTCTTACACCTCATCTGGTAACAACATCGAAAACGACATCCTACTCGCCCACTTGAACTCGTAATACATCTCGACACTATTCTGTATCAAATTAATGATCAGTCCTCGTCTAAACTACTTAATGAAAATCACTGATGCTTTCTCATTGCTTTCTCGGATCAGCAGAACTGCGCAGACTCTCTTCTCTTTATTCTTTCTGCCTCTCTCCCTCGTTTTCTTTCTCTGTCATCTCTCGCTTCCCATTTTCTTTAAATCCCTATCCATTCCTTTCCAACCCTCTCTCTCTCTCTCTCTCTCTCTCAACAGGTATGTTTTATAATGATCCTGTGTATTTTTTTTTTTTATATTGGTCTGTATTTTTTCTCTGTTCTCACAACCACGAAATTCATCTCATGTAATTATATACCACGTTTTAATCTAACTGACAATGCTTTTTCTACATTTCACAGTGAACATTCGAAGCCAAGATGGGTCACGGAGTAGGTGGATACGGCATTCTGATGAGACTGAAAGGACTGGCTAACTATGAGGTAAGAAGGATCTTCATATTTCATTGTTGTCGTTTTAATTCATTTGTTTAGAATGACAAAGGAATTCAATCCAATTGAATATATTTCTACACAATATTTTGATAAGAACTTCCATTCAATAATAGCAACTACGCATTGCAGAACTCCGAATTTTAGAGCATTTGCTTGTGAAATTACATTACTACAGGACATGATTGCTTTTTCAGATTACACAGCTAATAAATTTTGAAGCTGAATTCATGGGAGTAGATATAAACTACTCGGTACATCTTGCCTCGGAATTCACCCTCTTTTCCACTTAATAAAATCATAATCAATACACACACCCACCCAAGCACACACACCAACAACACTTACGTTTCACAGCACAATTAGGAGAATTTGATACAAGGAAGAGTAGGTTATGGAGTGATAGGAATGGCAAGGAATAACTGACCAAATGCTGTGAAAACAACAGTCTGCTTAATTAAATCATAAGAACAGATCACCATAGGTATAATTTGAATCCATTTTAATATGCTAATAAATAAACAATATACAAAATTCAATAAATATACAGGCACCATACGTTGGTGGAAGAAAGACATCACAAAATGTAAAGTAGTACCATTACCTGAATTAGATATGAATATAAAAACAAATTGAAAAGGAAAGCAGCCATTGTAGAAATCAAATGTATTTTACAATCGAACCTGCAAAATATAACTTTGAAAAAGAGAGAAGGGAAATAAGACAGGGCTTTACAGCAAGAATAGTAATTTGTAAAATTCAAACACAGGACCTATGCATTGAGCACATACAAATTTCAATGCTGTATTACATTGTACTGACTGTATCCATGAGCCCTTCAGTCATCAAAAAATGAGTAGGCCTGTGTAATCAACACAATTTTAAACAGACAACTCAATAAATAATCTCACGACATACAAAAGAGAATGAAACTTTCATCATAACTAATTGAAAGAATTTGCAAATTGGCTTAGATTTTTGCATTCCTTCTCACATCTTATATAAGCAGCACAATGGTGTGTAGAAATAATTGAATATTGGAATTCTCCATTTCCTTTTAATGTCATTCTCTTGCTGATTACAAGCATTTAGAACTCATTATGAAATCAATGTGAGAAGATTCTTCCATCAAACTGCCGGGGGGGGGGATCTCTGAAGTAACTGTAAAATGTTTAGGTCTTTGCTTTATATGAAAGTCTTTGGAAGTCTCATATCTTCTATCAAATATTTCAAATTCTTTTCCATTACAAGGATCTCTTTCTTTTTGTTTTAGAGTAATTCATGTAAATGTGTATTGAAATTATGGAAATAAAAACATTGCTTGAGGATAAGAGAACACAAAATGAGAGAATGTTCTCATTATATTTGTTTTGCCTCAGTTGGTGCCAGTGGTGATCATTTGTGGTTCGGTATGTGTGATGGCAGGTGCCTTCTCATCATACTCCCTCTTCAAGAAGACTGATGTAACGTAAGTATCTACCCCCCCCCCCTCCCCCTTCCTGGATCTGCCATCTCTCCTCTAATCTTCATCAGCACTCTCCTCACCAGAGAGTGAATGTAAACGTAGAGCTTCTGAGCTCCAGTAAAGCCTTGGCGGTGTGGTTTTTATCTCTAAGGGCTCTGTGTAAATGATAACAAGAAAGAAAAAAAAAGAGAGTCAAAAGCATGAAAAGTTGAAGAGAAAGCACCATATTTAATAAGAAGGTAACTTGTCTCTTACTGAGAATCATCTAGAAAATGGTGGAAATGTAAAAAAAAAAGGAGTGTATAAGCTGAAGGAAAAGAATGTCAGCTTATAAAAATAATTTCTTTTGGAGGTTGTCTTTGAATCATATAAAATAGACATGAATGTTAGCATTGTTTGTTTTTTTCCATCCCTGTGGTGACATGGCCTAAAAAATAAATATGGTTTATCATGATGTTATTGTTATCCCATTGTGTCTGTATATGATCTAAAAACATGTGATACAGGTCATACTCTTACACCAAAGAATCTCAAAAACAAAATTGATAGTTCTTATTAAAAATAAGTTCACAATCCACTGTCATCTCACGGTATTTCCACCCTGGGGCTACCCACCTCATTAAATGTCTCTAAGGGGTAACAATATCTCTCTCGAGTCCTTAAATGCCATGTCAAGTGGAAAAGTGAGAAAGATGGAACAATGTACAGGGCCCTTGATGTAATATAGAGTTACTAGGTCATGCCTGGAAGGCATAATACAGGAATAAGAAATGTCATTGAATACCGGTTTTCCAAGCTGCCACATTTGTGGTATTGTTTTTAACATAGCATGCTGAAATTCACTCTTATGAAACAAGAAGTTCAAATAAATTTAATTTGCCCTCTGTTAAAAAAACTTTTCTCCAAAGGAACATTTATTTTAGTGGACCAACACTATGGAATTTACTTCCCAACGATATTGTCAGCTGCTCATCACTTTATTCTTTCAAGTCAAAGTTGAAAGAATATTTGATTTTGTATCCAACTCTTAAGGTTTAGTTTGTACAGTGTTTCTTACTATTTTTCTCATTATTTCTTTTTTTTTTCCCTTTCCTGTATATAATTCATTTCCTCTAAGGTACCACCAACCCGCTACTACTCANCTTGACCTTGAGAGGGCGCTATACAACATAAATAGTTTGTTATTAATAATTTCAAGACTTCAGACTCGATTTCAACCGCGACGACGATCACTGCATATTGTAGGATCGCATATGCTTCCAATATGTTCATTTGAACCAAATTTATGACCCCATACCAAAACTTTGTAATACCTTTAAGGTTTAGTTTGTTCAGTGTTTCTTACTATTTTTCTCACTATTTCTTTTTTTTTTTTCCTTTCCTGATCATTCATTTCCTCTAAGGTACCACCAACCCACTACTACTCACCCCACACATAGATTTGCATGTAATATCTATACATGTTTTTGTATGTGTTTATTGTTTAATCAAAAAAAAAATTGTATTTTGATATTGTAAATTTAAGCAGGGGAAGATCCCGATAAACCTCTGTGGTTTTTTATCACCCCCTCTGCATGTTCATCTTTTGTTGTAATGCTTTTATATTTGATTATAATTTGTATTGTCTTTCATGAATCTGTGGAAATAAATGAAATTGAATTGAAAGTGAGGTAATATTCACACAATAGAGATAATGGAAATAATTATTATATACAATTATACACTCCTGAAAAAATCTGATTCTTTTCATAATTAAGATTCAGCACTTTAATGCATTATTACATGTAAATAATGCATCAGAATTATAAATATGATCTTATGACTATGACTATAACATGTCAGTCTGATAATTCTGATTATTCAAAATGGCATGTTTTAATATTTGATTTATTCTTTTTCCCTTCAGCATCAACAGGAAGTCAAATCCACACCGATGGGTTAAAGTACAGGAGACAGATAAACAAAAGGTAATGTATGGATGAATAATTCCATCTTTCCAAGCAAAATGATCACAAAGGGACATGTTCCAAAATATTTGATCCACTGTTCTTATACAATTGTATAGTTGAATGGATTACACAGAAAAAAAAAATCTTTTAAACAATACAACTAGCATAATATTTCGGGCGAAATTAAACTTACTGTGTAAGAGAGCATTAAACAGATTCATTTTTGAGACAGGGCATGACTACAAGTAATGGTTAAAACAAACATGAAATAGATTCCATAAGGTAAAAGAAAGGAAGAAAGAAGACCGTGAATTATAACATTCATTTAAATCATTGTGCTTACGGTATTGTTCCCTAATCAATTTCTTCACCTTTCCTATGTGAGGTGATAGTATCACCTCACATGGTGCACATGATGATAACATAAAGCAATGCAAGAGAGCAGATTGGCAAACTATGCCTACCATACTTTATCCAACTACTTTGCTTCTTGTCTTTTTATCTTCCAGTTTCTGACTTATGGGCTGGAGTACAAGGCAAAGCCAGCTATTGAACAACTACAGAGGGAAATAGGAAGCCGAAAGTAAGTTTGCAAGCAGTGGTGATGACACCAGTCTCCACAACTAAAAGTTACATGCACAAGAAACAGAGACTAGACCGCAAATGCACATCCGTTATCAAAGGAGAACCTAGAAGACCTGAAAAAAGTTGTACAATGTATTGCATCTTCGCATTTTGAATATACTTTGTGACACATGATGAGATCATTCTGAACAATTCAACATTCACTGTGATATAAGATTTAACTACATACATGTATGAACATTTTGAAGATACTCCACATATCTAGAATAGAGGAACTCAATAATATGAACAAGATATTTGAAGTTATTTTTTGAGAATCACAGATTCTGGTACTAGCAAGCAATTAAATATGTATTTTAATTAAATAGCCAGTTGATTGAGTTTTTGAAAGGAAACCTGATTTGATGTAATAAATTACCATAAAATAAAACTACCAGTATTCTACATTCGATGATGGTTACTTTTTCCCATGTGCACTTGTTGCCAGCTGAAAAAAAGTAAACAATTCATACTATTTCCCTGCAGGTTTATGATTAGTGTTTCTGTTTCCTTCCTTATCTACTTACTGCTAAGCAGATGAATTATTAATCATTAATGCGACACAATGGGGGAAGAAAAAAAAACTTTTTTGGCCGAAACATGTAATCAAAGAGGAACATTGAGTACAGAGGAGAGGCTGGAAATATTCAGACAATTCACTGGAATACTAGATGCTATTTGCCAAAGTGAAAGTATATGAAATTCTATCTATATATCTGACCTTACTATTGATCACAAAATATGTATATAATGATTATTTAATTTGTAAACCTATTTTTGCAATAAGTGCTGTGCAGTGTTCTGATGTTAATGTAACTTATCATAGAGTTAGTAATTTATGAAATGTACAATGAGTTTGATCTATCTCACTTTCATTGGGTGTAATCTTGTATCAGATTACGCAAATGCATCGAGTAAAGTATCATTTCAAACTTTCCACGTAAAATAAAACAAAAAAATACATGTTAATGGAAGAATGAAAACATTATGTTGTGTAAATATCAAAATACATTTTATTCAAATAAACATGATTTAAGATTTTATTGTGACATAATAGAATATCACGGAGCTAAAATTCTACAGAATGAAAGCAACTAATCGTTGCTTTTTCTTTATTTTTTTTTCTTCAATTTTCAAAGTCCCTGACCAAACGATGTCACAATCACAATCATAACATGAATATTCAAATAAACTGTATATGCATATTCACGTAAAGTACATGTACTGGTAATGACTTCTTATCCTCTATTCAAGATGTCACCTATCCCACCAAATTGCTTTCTACTGGTAATGTACACAACATTCATCATTCTCATGTTTTTTATTATGCGGGCTGTATGGTATTTGCGATCTTATTACTGCATACCAGATTTTGTGCCATGTGTATTTCCATGTTTGTCATTCATATTGTGTAATTTGTAAAAGATGTGTGTGTGTGTGGAGCCTATGAAATGTGATCAGTGAAACTGCAAAAGTATACCACATCTTGATTTTTATCCCAAACTAGGTACCGGTATCAGAATCAGGATGTAGCAAACTCTTCTCTTGTTGTCCCAATAGCGTAACAGATCAGTTCACAAATGCACTCAAATTCATCAAACATAATCATTAGTTTTCCAAGTGCCTAGTCTTGAAAATGTGCAGTGATATATTTCTATGTAGGGCATGGGTGTCGATCTGTAATTGATACCTATTGTTCAGGGGGGGATGATCTATTCATTCATTCCCCCCTGAACAATAGGTATTACGTAAGGATCGACACCCATGATGTAGGGTAAATTTGGCCGTCCCTATGTCAGGTAACAGTCATTGTGGAATATGTTTGTATTAAATTTGAAATCACTTGTGAACTAATTCAAATTAAAATATATGACTCCCTACCCAAAACAATGGTTCATGCTAGGTGCAAGCATAATGCTTGAAAATAATCATGACACGTCAATTATTCTTTTCGCATCGTAGCATTCGTACACATTGCAGAACTGATGTACAAAGGTTAAACACATTACATACATTTCTGATAGAAATACTCATGTACAGTATGCAAAAAAGCACTCTCATATACATGTACATTTGTATTATTACAAGTTTTTGGTTTCATGGTTGACTTTGCAATGAGGGAGAAAAAATGAACATCATATTCATGGTTTAGATAACAAATATTTGAAGTACAAGCAAGAGTTCATTATGTGGTAAAGATTCTTATTATTTGACTGAAATACATGTTTACAAAGTGTTGTCTTTTCATAGATATCAAAGATCATATTTGCACAAATGGTGCTCAAAGTACAAAAATTATAGCAGAGAAATTGATTAACTGTACATGAATGGTTTTATAGACTATAGTGATTGATGTGCAAATGAATTTGTCATATTTGCATAGATATTTAGGTGGATAGGCTGACAGAGTCTAGATAAGGATTAGGAGATAGAAGTAAGATCATTCAATTTGTCAAAATTCATTGATATGTCGATATAGTTCAATTCGAATGTTTAGAGGCAAAAAGGCAGTAACTCATGAAACTTGAACACATAGTTAATGCTCTTTTGGCTACACATACATGTACAAATTATTCATGCAGAAGGCACATTTTCAAGGATGAGAGTTAGGCCTAAACATGTTTATTTGAATGTACTACGGTTCATGAAAATACATGTATCATTGCCTCAGTTCAAAATAGCAGCAAAACCATGCATGCCCTCATAACCAGAGGGCATTTTGGTGAACACGAAAAATACAGTCTTGCTAATTATAAGAGTGTTTTGGCACTGAGGTGATGATATTCTATAGTCAAATACCATTATCTTCCACTGAGAGCCAGAAGGACATTAACTCTGTGCTAAAGTATGACTTAAGGCCTTCCTGGCTCTAAACAGACGATACCAAACGTGCAGCCTCCATATCTGTTTGTTTCCCTATCAAAACATCAAGGTATAGTAGCAAATCTGCGAGGAAAAGGCTCTCCTGCAAAAGCGTGAAATGGATTATATTGTAAATGTAATCGAATACAGCTCCTTAATCTGCAAAGGACGATAGAAAAGTGGGAATCTACAGCAACAGGATAATTAAGGAGAAGGTACTTTGTCAAAATGGAAAGCAATATATTGTAGACCACTAATCCTGCTATTCCTGTCCACCAGCTTGAGGGATTAAGGGGATACAATGTAGAATTACAAATAGAGATCTATACTTCAGAATGTACGAATATAGAAAAAGTTAGAAATGTACATGCACCGGTATGTAGTATGTAGCAAGACTCATAGAGTTAATTCCTTTTGTGATGTGTTCCAGTAACGTGTACAGTAGCACTGTATTTTGACTATGCTCTGTACTAAATGGTCACTATGGAAACTTATTTTAAAAATAAAAAGTACTAAAAAAGGAAAGAAAAAATGGTGTCAATTGTTTGTTTTGTGTTAGTGATTCTATCGAAACAAGCGAGACATATAAATTATAAACTGTTTCTTCTTATCTATCTCCCTCTTTTTCCCTTTCTCTTCAAATAATACATCTACACATTGCATAAAATAAACTTCCTGAGTAATTATTTTAGTTCTTCTTCTTCATATATTATTGCTGATGGAAATTTGGAAGGCCTAAAATATACCATGCTTTAAACACATGCTTTAGACCATCCATAGAGCATGATTAAAGTGCAGAGTCTACATCATGTATTTTCATGATATAAACCAATCTGTTAATTAAAATGGGATGCACAGATGAAACGTGTGTCAAGTATATATTGGCATAGAGCGAAACCAGATGAAGCATAACAAAGCGGAACCAGTTGCAGAAAAACAGCAACATCAATCATGATAAGGTGGATTAATTACATGACAGTTACCACTTTCACATGTATACCTATCAATGAACTTCTTAATAAGATAAAATTGAATGCATTCATGAAGTGTTTCAAACCAGATGAAAAATAAATATCAGTTTTGTTATTGGGCAATATTTCTTTCACATTTTCTTCTGCATGTGAAAACAGAGCCCGTTCTGTTAAAATTATTATGTGACAAAACCTGAATTGGCAGAATTGTCATTTTATTTAAAGAAAATATTTTTGTAAAAACATTCAACAGTACAGAGAAAAATCAAGAAATGGTAGGTGAAAAAAATAATGGTACCTGGTAAAAAATATCAGGGGTAAAATTTCTGAGGTGACATCTAAGATGTAAAAACGTCTGCAATGAAATAGGGCAAACATATAAAAATGTATTTAAAAAACATCAACGTAAGAGGAGCTGAAATGTTGTCATCTGACAAACAACCCTCCTTAAAAAAAACATGTACATGTATGTTTGCTAAATAACATGAACCAAACTAGATTCAACATCCAATAAGACAAAATCTTCATACCAAGACATAGTAGCGTAATACTATTGTTCGGTGATTTATATCGTCTGCTGAGAGCATAAAAGGCTTTACGGCATATAAACTTTAACAAATCTAATGCCCTATTCGCTGTCAAAAAGTCAAAAGATCATGATTAGTGATACACACTCTTTCCCCCGTAGATGCCATTTCCCTTAAGGTTATTTACGTAAGGAAATTGAAGTAATCTATTTAAGTACTTCAGGGCCTACTAAAGAATACAGTCTGTGAATGAGTCTTCCATCTTTCCCTCTAGCAATAAAACAAAATTTGGCTGGAAATCTTAATGCCCCGCCCTCTCTAACCACTTCAGGTTTGTTCTCTTTTCGACATCTTTCCAAATTGCAATTTTGTTAGGGTCATTTCAATTGGAAAGAAATTGAATTGTAAGATTTCTTTAGTTTACTATACTTTTGACAGCAAGGAATTACTAATTATTTTTCTATTGATTGATCTAAACAATATACTAGTAGTCAACTTATGCCAGCAAGAAAACTAAATAGTAGTAAGATACATAATATTTAGAATGAACCATGTCATAACAATCACAGCAAGTTTAAAATCTTTGACACAGTCAGCTCCCTACCACACTAAATGAATGTATTTAGACTTCATGTAATCCATTCAACATGACCGAGAAATTTAGTTAAAAAATCTAAAATCAGAAATTTGATCCTGTTGATACCAGCACAAAGAGGACTATCTATTCAGATATCCTGATCTATTTCCATATTTTAGGAATAATACGTGAATGTCAATCTGACAGTTTTATGGCTATCATATTTCTTCTCTACAGCCACAAAGAGAGATTGTCTCCTTAATGGTAAATTGTTTGGTTCGTTACATAACTTGTACCATAATAGTGTTCATATCTAGCAAATAAATCAATTTGTATATCAATCAAAATGATAACTTTATACCAATTGATTTCATTCAATCAAAACAATTCTTTCTTCTGGACAATAATAAACCAAATATAAAGGACAAAGCTTCATTGGTCTTCTGACATATGCTCTAGAAACAACTGCTCCACGCTTTATTTTTTGTCAAAGAAATAGGGTTAGGGCTGCAATTATGTTCAGATAAGGTTTAGGGTAAGGGTTAAGTATAGGTTAATTTTTGGCGCAGGGTCTGGGTTAAAAAATTCTACTAGTGTAGGATATTGACTACAGGGCAACTGTCACTGAAGCACATATAAATAATACTATTCTATTATCAAAACTGAAGATAACCTATAGGATATCAACAAGCCTATCACTCTCAGATAACAAATTCACTTGAAGGAGAAGACTTCTTCAAGAATCTTGGATTCTTCCTCCTCCACCATCTCAGCACTCCAATTAAGAAGCATTCCAAATTCTAATTGACATACAGTTCCAGTAGCAGAACTCAAGATTACCTCGGCAATATTGACAACCATATCTTTGAGATACTGAAAAGGCTTTTTGCCAGTTCCTATTGAGATGTATCTATCTATCTATCTGGCTATAGCTCATCCAGATGTTGGACAAAGCCCTCCTCATAACATTTCCATTCTCCTCTGTCTCTATTGAGATATCAGAACTCAAAGATTAATTTTGACAAGCATACCTCTTAGACATTGAATTCACTTGAGGAAGAATACATCTTCAAGAACCTTGGACTCTTCCTCCTCTCCAATCTCAGCACTCTGATTAAGAAGCATTCCAATCTCCTGGATGACCTGATGTGACCTTTGCACTAGGTGAGCATGCAGGGCATCATCCTCAGTAGCATCTGCAGGACAAAATTATATATATGCCTTTATGGATTACAGTTAATGAGAGACATTGGTGGACGAATAAACATTAACAATTACATGATGAGTAACAAATTACAAAAGAAAATAATCTCAACTTTCAGTGTTGATTGCCCATGTTTTATCATGAGAATTTCTTAACATTGCACATGCGAAGGGGAAATAGTGAAGAACCTGATAATAACATATATGAAAGTATAAAGAGCAAGAGAGGAGAGAAAAGAGAGGGAGACAGACAGAGAGCAAGGCAAGATTGTTAAAGTTGATTGCTACATATTTTACCTGTATATGAGTACAATGATCCTTTTTGAGCTGAAGAGTCCTTCCTAGCTTGACCAGTAGCAGGATGTGTTTTGATACCCAGAGTCTTTCCTTGCTGTGAATGGGGAGTGTATAGTTCCTTTGTCATTCTATCTCTCTCCCTTGTTCGGTCTTGACCTACTGAATGCATTCTCATCTCTGCCTGATACCGAGTATGGGTTTGAGACCGATGGTTTGGGTGTGGTTGTTCATTGACTCTCCTCTTAGGGGTGGTGGTGGTGGTAGTGTCAGGTCTTGGTTTAGTTCCTGGTCTAGTCATGTATGGAGGATTGGACCCATTCAGTGACAGACCAGTCAAACCCTCTCCATCCAGGAGGGTGGTTATGTTTCCATACTGTTTCTGTGGTTCACTGATCCTGACATTAGAATGAGGGAGATGGAAAAATATCATTCAAAAACTTTATACCTCAGTTATGTATTTTGATCATCAACAGATGATTTTGTACCATCTTACACTGGCCATTTAACATTATTCTCATCCTGGGCCTAAACACATGTAGGATGATCTTTTTCATAAATTTGGATTTGCAGGTGATCTTTACCTAAGATAAATAATTGCCAAACTCATAAATTTAATGAAGACAGATGCACAATATCCTTACCACTTTATCAAACTACCAAAACTGTTCATTTATGGCTGTATCACATTTCACAATTACAAGTCATAATACAATTATTGTGGCTATTTACAGGAAATACAAGTACAAATAAAATAATCCTGACCTTGTTGGGTAACCCCTATTCGATCTGACCTCAGCGCAATTTACTGTCTCCCTAAGGTTAGAGTTGTGATAAGACTGGTAGCTTTGCAATGTGGCAGGATCTGTGGCTGCTGTTTGGTGAATAGCACCTATAATACAAGAAGAGAGATTTAGCATCAATATCATACATTTCAATTTCTTATTGTCTACATTAGGGTTAAAGTATGCAAGTAACTTGAACTATGCAAGATGTTGACACTAAATACAATTACATGTATATAATGTGGAATAAAACCTCATTATCATGTCGCTGAGGCAACTATGTTTGAGAAATACTGCATGAAGTTCTATTGGACAGCAATTTGAATGTGATGATATACCATACATTTGAAAGTGACATCTATGCATTGCACACTCTCTTAGATTTTTATGTCACTTGCAGGAAATCAAATCTGAAATAATTATTTTTCAGAGCATCTTTAAAGCTTTCCAAAGCTTCATCACTGAACACTCCTGTGATTTTTTTTTATTGATTCTGTATAGAGTAGGTTAAATACATGTGAATGACAAACAAGCCTTTTATTAACAGGGCGCCAGGCGATTTTTACCCAACGGTCCCTGACTTTTGGCGCCCGGTAAGACGGGGAAAACGAGAACCGGGCGCCGGTCATTTTTAATTTTTGGCGCCCAGTCTAGGAGAATTAAAATTTCCTGTTTCAGAAACTTCCACAAGGCAAGCACAAAAACTGACTTGATATGTGGACTGAATGAACACTAAAAAAATCATTTTATGATGAGAATCCTTATTGAAATCGCCCCGAAATAATTGCAGCACGCGCACGACTACGAGCGACAGCTAATGTATATCTCCTACTCCTAGCGCCACCGATAGGGTTAAGGCGGCTAGCTAGCAGGCGTGCTGCAGAGCGGAGATCGAGAGTGGGCAAGCAACACATTCACTCTGTCAAAAAGTTTGACTTAGTTGTGAAAATCTTACTTTGAAAAAAGATTCTCAAAACCCAGTTTACATGGCCTGAATAATCACAATCCAAACTTTGATTTTTACAACTCTTTTCCTGGAAGCTATGTATAGAAATCGTGGCAATCATGATGGAAATAGATCACAATTTCGGAATTTCGCGCACGAAGTCTGATCGCCGATCAATGAAAATGATCGGGAAAAAATCGGTAGAAAACAAATATTTCAATATTTAAAAAAAAAAATATGCCAACAATTTATGAGTTTTGGGCTTTCAGATACTTAAAAAAAAATACATTGCTGGGATTAGTTTGTCATTCAGAGTTATTATAGACCGTGTTTGTAGATATTTAGTGTTTTTCATGACTTTGAAATTAATGACATCAGTCTAAGAGAAGAGGTAAAAAATGCAAGCCGCCACTTTGGATTATGATGCACGCATTCCGTTTCCGATTGACATTATAATCCAAGATGGAGGCTCGCATGTTTTGCTTCTTCTCTTTTGATATTGGTTTCAAAGTCATGAAAAAGCACTTCATATCAACAAACATGGTCTACAACAACTCTAAATGATAAAATAATCCCAGCTTTGCATGTTTATTTAGTAATTGATAGCCTAAAACTTGACAAATTTCGATTTTTTTT